>OU898280.1:118896438-118973938 GCA_918026665.1 Diabrotica balteata
CTAACCTCTTTTTATATATATATATATATATATATATATATATATATTATATATATATATATATATATATATATATATATATATTCATCGACATTGATTATATTATATAATCCCAATGTCTGTCAGACGACATAAACTTTTCCATGGTAACAGCTTGAAAAATATGGACGGATGGATAATTATCTATTTACAGATAAAAATAATAAGTCTTCAATATAAGTGTTCAATCATTCAATGAGAATTTTATGCTAAGTAAAAAACAGAAAAAAATACTAACAGAAACTTGGAATTGGCTGGTAGGGACAGTCCGCAATTTTTACTTCTCCTTCATAGTTGTCAAATGCGAATGAATTAAAACCTCACTCTAGCAGATGGTGCTACCTATGGGCTTTCCTGTGAACTACTTTTCAAGGCTGCCAACCTAAACTGACATCCTAGAAAAAATGTATTCCTTTATTAAAAATTGTACGCGTATTCAGCCAAAGGTTCTTATACGCACTCACCTGTTTTTTCTTTCATGGGAAAAAAATTCTATTTGGTTGTAAATTAGTCTTATTTATGTGTTTTTAATCCAATCTAATAAATCTATTTCCAAATTTCTCTTTGTTTGTTGTCTCGGCCGTTAATTGGTTAAAACTATATTTTTAACGTGAAATAGCGGTTAAAAATGTGGCTTTTTATTACAACCAGTTGTGGCTTAATCTCATATAACTACAATATTTATTGGTTTTGTTGTATTATATGGTTCGGAAATGAAACGATAGTAATGCAGTATACCTAGTGATATCAAAAAAAGTTTAAAATATATCAATTTTGTATTACAACCGCAGAATAATTTATATTGATATTAGGTTTTAAAGAAAACCTCAAAACAAATGCAAATTTTGATTTAATACAAATTTCATCGTGACATTTTTAAAATTAAAATTTTAAAATTATTTAAGTAATTTGAAAGAACTTATAGCTATTGTAGGGATATTGAGGAAAACATATTGGTCTTTCAAAGTTGTGTCTGGATGTTTGTTTTAATCTTCATAGATACAAAAACATTGGTGACAATTTTTTTTAAGTAAATATCATGGTAAGCCTAATTCTGCAATATTAGAGAATGATAAATTTGGCTCAAGTTACTGATTCTCTCTTTTCTAGTTACTAGTTCTCTTATTAAGAGTGTTACGGTGTTTAAGTATATAACACATTTCTAAAAACTGTCTTTTAACGAGATTGCGTTCAGAACAAAGAATCTTAGCTTTATTAAAATCTACCCTGTGTTTAGTGTTAATTGCATGCTGTGCAAGGGCACAACTATGCTTGGATAAGTTGATATCATTGCGGTGCGTTGTAAGACGCCCTCTCAGTGATCTCCCAGTCTGACTGATGTAACACGAGTCACGCTCAGCACAAGGTATATGGTAAATGACATTTTTACAGAAGGGACAAGGGTGTTTTAGTTTTTGAAAATAAATTTCAAACAGTCTTGGCATTCTTAACTGCAATTTTAACAGGTATGTTCTTCGGTTTATACAGTTTAATAAGTTTGTCTATATATATATATATATATATATATATATTATATATATATATATATATATATATATATATATGTTAAAATTCTCAATGGTTTTTACTAAATATAGTGATATTCCCTTTTCATATAATTATTGCGTCCAATTCTCATATATCAAACGCTTTCTTTAAATCTATCAGACACATATATGCTGGTTTGTTGTATACCAGCGACTTTTCTTTTATTTGTCTTATTACAAAAACTGCATCCATGCATGATCTTTCTGTCCGAAATTCTTGCTGTTCCTATTTCAGAGATATTCGTTCGTTTATTTTTGTCTTTATTATTCTTGTTGTCAATTTGAGTGTTGTATGTAATAGATTTATTGCTCGATAATTATTTGGGTCTTTTTTATCTCCTTTTTTGAAGCGAACATCACCATGATCGCTCTTATCCATTCATTTGGTATTCTGTTCGTGGTGAATATTTTATTAATAAGAAGTTGCAGTTGTTGTACAATCCTGGTACTTATAATGCAAAAATAATTAATGAATTAAATTCAGCTGATTTAACATCCTTATACTTCATTAAAAAAACTCTCCAACACTTGCAAGAGCAATTATAGCTTGCAACGAACTCAAGTTAATAAATTCCCCTTGTAATCTTATCTGGGAATCGTTGGATAGACCACATCTAACACATGTTCTAGCTGCAAATATTATTATTCCTAAATACCAAAACAAATTTTGTTACACTACTCACAAAGAAATCTTAAGTGGCTATTCAGACCATATTGTGATCTATACAGACGGGTCATAATCACCAACATGTACAAATAGTGCTTACTTTGTACCAAAAATTAAGATTAAACAATCATTTATGTTAAATAATTAATCCAGCATCTTTTCTGCTGAAGCATGTGGTATATACATAGCCCTTGTATTGTGCTGTGAACACCAGTGGAACAAAATCATATAGTGTCATATGCAGTGATTCACTGTCAGTATTACACTTCTTACAAAACTTTAAATTCGCAATCAATAGCAATATATTCATATTAGAAATTTTTTAACAGTTACTAAAACTATCAGATCCATATGGTGTTAAATTTTTATGGGATAAGGAACACTCAGATATGTTTGGCAATACTATTGCTGATTCTATAACTAAAAATCCAAATCAGCACACACATATGGTGAAAAAAGAATTTAACACATGTGACCTACTTGCCTATATCAAACAACATATTAAATTTAAATGGGACAGACGATGGATTCAGTTTCATGAAAGTACAAGCGCTAATTTATACAAATTACAACCAACAATAGCTGTAAAATAATCCCTGAGCATGAAAAGTATCCTCTTTGTACAATTCTGTATAATATTCATATGTAATTACGTCGCTAAAGGCCCCAAGTTAAAGCCAATAAGCAAAAAAAAATATTGCTAACTAAAACAAAAATAAATATTTGGTATTCTGTTTCGTAGAAAACTTACCTAAAGCGCCGAATACATAATATAATTTTTTGTTTAGTACACGCGTGGATTACAATGATAACAGAAAACAACATATTATATTTCTAAGGTAGAGCGCCCACCAAACTGGCGTGGCAAGTAGCACGCGTCTAGCATGTTTCTTAAAATGTAACCAATGAAAACGAATGATTAGAATGAAGGACGTCACTGTCATTTTGGTGTGCGCTGAATCATTCGTTTTCATGGGTTACATTTTAAGAAACATGCTAGACGCGTGCTACTTGCCACTTGCTACGTGCCACGCCACTTTGGTGGGCGCTCTCACTTACACCTACAGACCTACACACATCAAGCGATAGTCGCATACTAAAACCACAACTAAAACAGTTCCGTATACTATGCCCTGAAGGTATATGGAGATAGGCAACTTTATATACAGTATAGTCCGAATAGAAATATTATAAAATTTAATGGATTACATAATTATGTAATCCGCGTTTGCACTGGAGGGTTAATTACCCGCCTTAATTTTTTTTAAATAATTATTTCTTAATCATTTTTATTTTGCAGGTAAGTTACCTTAATTCGGAGTTTTCACGTAAGTAATTTTAATTTATACGTAAATTGCATGCTATTATGGAAATTATTCAACATTTAAAAAGTATAATAATTAAAAAGTAGAGGAAAACAACAGAATTAATTTTTTGACTTATGTTTAGAATATAACTCCAATAATCGATTGATAACAACTAACTGGTTTACAAAAAATGTTTGGTCTGGAAGATATCTAAATTTTAATACGAACGAAGCTATAACTCATGAAAGAAGTATTACAGTCAGTCTTACTGCCAGAGCAATTAAGCTATTTATCTCACTAAATTAATGCTACATACAGTTCTCACTTAATTAACGATATATCGTTTCTTTTCTCTTACGTAATTAAGGTTATATTTGTTGGCGTATTTTAATTTTTACTTTTCTTCTGCTTTAGTTGTTGTTAATTCTTTATTTTATATTATTTTTAGTTTGTAATTTTTGTTACAACACAGACTTTCATTGTTAGCCTAAAAACATCTTATATATAAAACATATATATATTATATATATATATATTATATATATATATATATATATATATATATATTAGTATTATAGGCAAACGGTTTACCCCTATAAGCAGAGCATCAACCGACTAATTCTTTTTGCATTTCTAATGCACCAAACCTTTTTTATTCGATTCTATATATTTTTTCAAAATGAAATGTATTTTTTTAAAATTGTTACAAGTGGGCCGGCAATTGTTATTAACAAATAATTTATACAAAAAAGCAATTTCACCGAATTGCTTCGGAATCAATTTTTTAGGTGTATCTCATCAAAATAAACACTTTTTCTTTCTTGATAATTTTTCAAAAAATGCTTGCTTTTCGAGTTATTTGCATTTTTTTGTTGAAAAAATGCCTAAATTAGTGAATTTTAGGATTTTTTTTCTAAAAAACTACTAAATGAATTGCAATTATACAAATAGCTTTATAATCTCTAAACCGTCGAGTACAAGATAGAATATTTTGACAAAGATAAATGGTTTCTATCTTGCTAAAAATGTGGACCCAAGTATTTCGTATATGCCTTTCGAGAGTATCCCGCTAAGCGTGTACAGCGGTTGAGGTGCTGCAGGCGCTCGAATCTTTTCGACTTTTTTAATAATGTAATATATATATATATATATATATATATATATATATATATATATATATATATATATAAAATATCTGATAATTTTTTTAGGCTATAAAAACAGTTGAGCTATCTACTGCAGCACTCCAGAAGATTAGTCCATATCGCATAACAGAATAAAAGTTTGCATAATATACTGATAGTAAAATCCCCTGGTCTAGATAGCTTTTTAAAACTCGTAATGAGTAGCAGACTCTATTCAGTTTTTTTGTTGTATTTTGTATATGTTCCCCCAATTCAGATTCTGGTCAATATGAATACCAAGAAATTTAACTGATCAAGCAAGTTCCGTGTATTGTGATAGAAAATAATTGTATCTGGAAACTTTTCTCGTCACTAGCTGGTTCTAAATTAGACACAAACTGTCTTATCAGTATTAAGCAACAACCGATTTCCACTAAATCACTGTTTAGCCTTGCTTAGAATTTGCTCTGCCACTGTGAGGAGTGTTTCTAAAGTTTTTTCCCAGAAAAGCACATTTGAGTCATTAGCAAAATTTACCTTTAAACAGGTTTGAGGAACTACTATCCAGCGCATTTTTAAGG
Organism: Diabrotica balteata; assembly: GCA_918026665.1. Lineage (NCBI taxonomy): Eukaryota > Metazoa > Arthropoda > Insecta > Coleoptera > Chrysomelidae > Diabrotica > Diabrotica balteata. Next base: position 118,901,704 of record OU898280.1, read on the forward strand.
TAGTTTATGTAGACTAAAAAGGAAACAGGCCCCAGAATACTCCCCTGTGGTATACCTAATTTTAAATTGATCGGTGCAGAGTAAACCTTACATCCCCTTTTCTCCAGGCATATTTGCGACCTATCTGAGGGAAATAATTTTATCCATTTTAACGCCGGTCACTGTATTCCATAAAGATGTAATTTTCGTAATAAAATAATATGATCTAGGCTATCGAAAGCCTAAGATAGGTATAAAACAGAACCCTGTTTTTCATATTTGCCTCCAGTTTTTCTAAAATTATTGATATAAAATCATAGGTAACTGTCTCAACAAATCTCTTTGCGAGAAAGCCATGCTGTAAACTACTAAATAAGTTGTTTATAGTAAAAAGTTTTGTAGTCTGAAATATATTGCTTTTTCAAATATTTTTGAGAATGATGGAAGAAGGCTTATTGGTCTATAGTTCTCCATCTTAGTAGCATCACCTTTTTTATGTATTGCTTTGACAATTATTGCCAGTTTTAAATTTTGAGGAAATTTACCTTTCCTGAAAGAAGCATTCACTATAAAAAAAGAAGAAGAGAAATCTCTGATAAAACACATTTAATTAAGTTTGTTGGTATATTATCATAACCAGAGCTGTGCTTGTTTTTAAAGTTATTTATTATGTGACTTATTTCTTTCTCTGAAACGGGAGTTAAAAACATGCAATGATTAGTTTGTTTGATATTAGTTTGAAAATTTTTTACATGCTTGATTTTTTTTACAGCTTCTGGCGCTGCATTTTCCAAGCCATTTTAGTTTAATTTTTACTAATTTCAGTTTGTTCTTTATAATAAATTTTTCTACATTGAGTAAGTAAAGAATTGTATATGAGTTTTTCTGTCCTGTAAATATCTTTATAATCAACATTATTGGTAAACACTGTAAACAAAACATCAAGCCCAGATCTACAACGTTTTAAGTACTTTTAATGTCTCAAAACCTGATACCCAGTCTACTTTACCTAACATGAATTTAAAAAACTTTTATTTTCCTTGCTAAATATTTGTTCTTTTATTAGATTTGACTAAAATTCGTTTAATTAAAATTTTACCCTTTAAGCAGTATGATCAGATGTATGAGGATTGAATACAAGGTAATCAAATATGTCAAAATTTGTAAAAATATTATCTATACAGGATTTTTGTTACCTTGTATGCGTGTATAGTCTTTGATGTAAGGTTTTATATCAAGGGAGCTCAAAAATATGTTTAATGCGTCTGGCCACCTTGCACCCTCAAGCAGCATATCTTAGTTAAAATCACTAGCCAGAAAAATGATGGAGTCCTTGTCAACTGAATCACAAAGTATTTGGTCTAATTTGTTCAATAAAACTTGTGGGTCTTCTGTTCGGTATATGGATAGGATAAAAATCTTCTTCTTATTAATTCGCAACCTATGCAGCGGAACACTTAAACACCGTTGTTTCTGATAAACTAGAAATATCTTTCCGGTCTTTTGCAATAAACATGTCTTTGATGTATACCGCACTGCCACCATTCCGCACATTGTAGTCCCGCAGTTATTCTTCTGTTTTCCAGTGCTCAGTTAAACAAAGAGCAAAGCATTCATCATGATCTGTACATTCTGAAAATGGTTAAGAATTACACCATTCGGCCATAATTCTTGCTGCATTAATTGAGGTATTTTTAGTTCTGGAATAGTAATTTTAAATGAAATTTTGTACTTTGCAGATAAAATTTTCATCCCGTTTTTTTTTTCTTTTAGATAGTTAGGTATTTTCTGACCTTCCGTTTTTGGATTGAAACTTGACAGGAAAATTGCCGTATGTTTTGTGGCTACCCGTAGGATACTTCCAGTATTCTCATTGGTTCCCTGGAGTGGATCTGGTCGTTCAATAAGTATTGGACGAGGTGTTTTGTAAAAAACCTCTTTTGTTTTGAGTTTCCCATTTATCATTTTCATCTTTAACCAGCGGACAGTTGGTATCTTTAATAGGCGTCACGGGTGCAATTAAACTGCTTGATATTCTTGGTTCAGGTGGCAGCTCAAACAAATCAACAGAACAAAGTGGCTGTTCTGTGACTGCGTCAACTGACCTTGTAGTCTCTTTCAAATCATTTTGTTCTTTTAAAATTCATGGATTGTTATTGATATTCTTAGTTTTTGCAGCATTTTTTCCGTAATGAAATTTTTTGTTACCTTTTTCTCTATTCTTTCTATTTTTTCCCATAGCAGCTCCACTTTTTAAGTTTATGTTAGAATCACAACAAATCAGACGCGTTTCATCTAAAATTTGAAGTTTTCCGTTCCAATCCCGTGCCGTGCATAATTTATGGAAGGCTTTTCCACACTTCACTCATATTATTGTGATGGCGTCCTTATCGGACGCCATCTTTTTATTGGTGATCTTTTTATTGGTGCTGTTGAAGATTGAATATTCAACAGAATAAAAACCATAAACCCTTTAATATAGATAAGTCACGTCACTGGTAGATGGTAGTTACTTATCTATCACTATCAATTTGTCCTAATTGCTTCAAGTTTTTGTTTGAAAGATAAAAACTAAAGCTATAAACTTTTCATTGCAGTTATTGCAATTTACAAACAAATTGTTTTTTCAAAAAAGCAAGATGATCTTCATATACCTTGGACTAATTATGCATATCTTGATATAATTTTATAATTTAATTGTTAATATTTACTTTTAAAACAACAGTTTTTTGGGAGCAATTGCTAATGACATCCTTTGAGGTTAATTGATTTTTAACTTTTTTAGCTTTTTTTTTAACTTTCTTGCTGAACATAATATACTCGATTAATGAGACATTAAAAAAATACAGAACAAAATGGAAGATATAAATAAAAATATAGAACTAAGTGGATAACTATAAAATATATTAATAGTGCTTTATTTAAAGTTTCGCATATTGTCCAGTTTATTTCATCAGGATTTTCACTCTGGTAAATGTTGAATATTATAATCCTTTTACACACATTCAAGTCAAAATGAATATTATGTTACGGTTTTAGTTCATAGCAACTACACCACAGCTAGAGGACAAAACCTATTTAACACAAAAACTATTACGTAACTCGAGGGATAAAGGGTCCGGATGAGTAGATAATTTAGAGGATATTCGTAATCAGGTGCGTGCTAATATTATGATCCTTTATTTACTTTAATTAATTTTAGACAAAAGAAACATTATTATATAGCAAGTATGGAGCTAATTGTAAATAATTCGAGATTGTTATATTTTACAAGAGTAGCAGTTTAAGCTGCAGTGGTGGACAGTTTAAAATAATTTTTAATTTGGGTTTTCTTTAATAATGTTAATATAATTCTACCAAAATATTTTGAGAAAACCTAAAATGCAACAAGTTTAATGACAGCTATAAAAATATTAAATTTTTAACAGAATACATATTGCTACTTGGAGAAATATATGCAATATATAAAGTATTTAGTTATGCAGGGTGTCCCATAATTAATTAAACTACGTTTTAGGGATATACTAAAAACTATTTACTTAACCGATTAAAGTGAAATTTGGCATCTTGCTATTATTTAGTATGCTTAATATGAAAATAATATTTAACACTGATACTTTACTGTTCGATCTGAGCAGACACAAGAGACCAGCTCAACTTGCAGCTTAAAGTTTAAGCCAAGCTTCTATCTCAAGCTGAGTTGGGCTTAAGCTTGTCAGAAGCTCGATTCGGTTCGGCTTTAGTCCATCCCTTATCCTGGTTAGCGAAGAATATAAACTATCTTTGATCATAAAGGAAACTAAATGTATGGTAATATCGAAATCAACACAAAATGTCCAAAATTTATATTTACACAATGAAATTATCGATCGAGTTAGCAAATACAAATATTTAGGCACTTTTATAAATGAAGACAACGATGGCTCAGCAGAAATCAAAATAAGAATAGAAAAAGCCAGATCCATATTCACTAAAATAAAGAGAGTGTTCTGCGAAAGAGATTTGAACCTTGAAATGAAACTTCGCCTGATGAGGTATTACGTACTTTCTGTGCTGTTCTATGGAATGGAGTCATGGACGTTGAAAAAGAACGATACCAAAAAATTAGAGGCATTTGAAATGTGGATGTATCGCAGAATCTTGAGAATATCATGGACCGAGAGAGTTACAAATGTCGAGGTCTTGAGAAGAATGAATAAAGAAAAGGAAGTTATATTTACGATTAAAAAACGAAAACTGCAATACTTGGGACACATTACAAGAGGCGAAAGGTATAAACTGCTTCGAATAATTATGCAGGGGAAAATAGCAGGAAAAAGGTCCATAGGAAGAAGACGAAACTCCTGGCTAAAGAATCTACGGGAATGGTACAGCTGTAGCCACAAGGAATTGTTTCGGTCAGCAGTTTCGAAAATACGTATAGTCCTGATGATCGCCAACCTTTGGAACGAAGATGGAACTTAAAAAAAATGAATCCTGGTTAAATAACATCAGAACCTGATTCAAGAGAACATCTGTGGTGACTCTAGCTTGGTACTAACTTAATACGTTTCATGTTCCTAACAGAATATAATTTAATAGCCGATAATATCCAATAAATAAATGATATGTTACAATTATTAAATGCAGTTTTAGGAGCGGTAGGCTTAAAAATGAACCACAGTAAAACAAAAATACTGAGCCGAGACCAGACAAATATAACAATACAAAATCATATCATAGAAAATGTTGAATATTTTGTATATCTAGGTCATGTTATCAAACCAGAAAAACCAAATCAAGATGCTGAAACTAAAAGAAGAACACAACTGCCATGAGGCGCTTTCGGCAAACTTGTGTAATATCTTGAAAAACACCTCCATTTCTGCAAACTTAAAGAAAAAGGTGTATAATACATGCACTTTACCAGTTTGTACCTACGGCTTGGAGACAGTAGCCCTTACCAAACAATCTGCTAAAAAAATAGAAACAACGCAAAGAGCAATGGAACGAATCATGCTTGGAATATCACTAAGAGACATTATTAGAAACACCGGGATAAGACGTAGAACGAAGATTAGGGATATTGTGGAAGTAATTAAAAAAATGAAATGGAGCTGGGAAGGTCATGTAGCCCGATATAATGACAATAGGTGGAAACGGAGAATTATAGAATGGGGACCAAGGACGACAATAAGAAACATGGGAAGACCTCAAAAAAGATGGGTAGATGACATAATAGCAGTGGCAGGCAATCAGTGGATTAGATTGGCGCAAGATAGAGAAAGATGGAAGCAATTGGGAGAGACCTACCTTCAGGAGTGGATGGAAAATGGTTGACAAAGAAGAAAAAGAATATTATTTGTCCTTTGCCTCCGTTGTTATATTTAATAATTTGTAATATTTCGAGACAATAATTCATTCCATGTATGACCTTTAACGTATTTCTTTATATCATAGGTTATTGGTCAATTAAACAATTTTTATTATTTAAATCCTGTGTTGGAAGGAGTAGGTTGTTTTCCTAGCAAGTGTAAACAATCAACACTAATTGGATATATAAACCAAAAGTTATATTTAACACACAATTTATTGTACAAATATAGATAATATACCGTTTCCGGCTTGCCCATATAATTAATAGATACGTGCCAAAATATGCACGAGGCAATAAACAAATAGAACACCGAGGTCCTTATCTTAGTTTTGCAAATACATTATAGTCCTGTTTGAAAATATAAAAATATAAAATATTATAAATTTGCATTTATAGCTAAAATTAGGAGTGATTAAATTTACAGTTTCTTTATAGCACATTTATTTTTACAGCATTATTACGGGTCATTAATGATATTATTTAATATTATTCTAAGTTGGTCACCATTAGGTATACCATTTAATGAGGAACTATAGTTTTGTAAATAAAGGTATTTGTTAATGAGGGAAGATGGGTAGGAGTTCTAAATCAATATGTTTCTGAGTAGTTAAAGAGATTCCCTTCGATAAACCGGGTATGTAAGCCTATTCAGCCTACAGCTTAAAGCTTTAGTAAGGTATAATTTATATTAAAAGGGATGACAAGACTGGTAGTTGAGAAACCTATTAGAGGCCATTGGTTTCCTATACCAACTTGTGGTTAAGGTGTTATCTACCAGTCTGATGACACGCATGTCTAGAAAGAAAATACTATTAGTGATGGGGTCATCAAGTTCAACAGTGAACTGTAAGTGAGGATCAAACTTATTTAACAAAGCCAAGGTGGCCTGTATCTTGTCTGGAGGTAAGGCTAGTAATAGGTCATCAACATACCGCTTAATAAAAGGAATTTGGAAATCTAAAAGAACCAAACGGTCAGATACTCAATCATCCTTAGTTTACTCCAAATACTTCTTCCAATACATCATACTCTCCATCTTTCCCCACTTCTTTCCATTCAACCCAAACTTTAAGTCTTACCCGCTATACCTAATATTTTCCATGCTTCTTGTCGACACCTCTAAATTCAGATTAGATTATCCGTCATCCCCCTTTTCAAACTACATATTTCTTATTTTACTTTTCTACACAACTTCCTCAGGGTTTGGTTTCGGTTCTCTGGAGACCTCAGCCTTCTGTAGTCTCCAGTAATAAACTTCAGTTTATCATAATTTTTCTTAAACACCTTAATTTTATCCATTTTAGTTAAACTTAACAGAGCCACCTACAATCATCTCATTTTACAATTATGGTTAATATAGACCAATAGTTCATTCAACTTCTAACTTACCCTTTACCGCTTTATAACAGATAGGGCCTTTTCTTTGAGTACTTTACGATCAACATATTACAAAACCACGTCCGAACCATCAAATTTTGCCCATTTCCAAAAAGTTTTACATTTACCAGGTACCAAATGATGTTTTTTGACACACAGGACCTTCTATAATTGAGTTCTAAGTTAAATTTTACATGAACAATATATTACAAAAGTTTTATTTCATTAACTCAATAAAACTCTAACATATTAAATATATTAATTCCTATACATTTTTAAGAACCCAACTTTCCACCTGTGGGCAGTTTCCATTTTCCAGGTACCAAATGTTAAAGAAACATAAAGGGCCTTATATTAGTATCTATTTTTCATAACACTAATGGTCACATGTATACTTGGTTGCCTAAATTTAACCTCATAATTTTTATCACCACAATTTCATCTCACATACACAATTTAAAACAACAACATTGATGCTTGATACTGTTATATTATTTTATTTTAACTTTCACAATTTTCAATATTCCTGGCTTCTGTCTTAATTAGCCACATAAAGTTACGCTGACTGCTCTGTTATGACTTCCGTCCTAATTGTCAATATTGTCATTTCTCAGTTGCTTCATAAAGTTGTCTTTCATAATTATGTTGGAGTCATATGTCGCAATGTTACAATCCAACGTTAAACTTAGAACATGTCTATACTAAACAACTTAAGTGTAACATGTCCCATGTTAATACATATCTGTATTACTTAAAATTTAACACATTAGTAAACTGTATAATTTAAACAATTAATTTTTAACATGTTTTTACTCTCTTATTTAGTGGCTACATTATGTATTAACTAGTAAGTATTAACCACATTTTTTATGTAACCTGGGTCAATAATTTAAATTATTTTATGTTCTTTTTCATTAAGTGGTTATATACTTTTATATAGGACATATGATGATAATTACTTTCGAAACGTTTTGTTGTTTGTTTTCCATAGCCCGATTGGGTTTATAATTAATATATATATATATATTTATTTTTATATTATATATATATAATATCTATATTATATATATTTATATATATATATATATATATGTATATATTTAATATATATATAATATATATATATATATAAATATATATATATATATATTATAAATACCGTCTCAGGACTAGGAACTTCACGTTGGAGTCATATGTCGCCATGTTACCAAATCCAACGGTAACTTTAACATCTTAATATTGCATAAGAAACAATGTAAATTAAATTTAAACAATTAATTTTTAACGGGTTTTTACTCTCATATTTAGTGGCTACATTCATGTATTAACTAGTAAGTATTAACCACATTTTGGGGTTTATATATATATATATATATATATATATATATATATATATATATATATATATAATATATATATATACCTTTTACAAAGGATTTTAACAAAAATTTTTAATATATGGTATACAGCCAACTACAGGAACTTAGATTCCTTGTGGAACTTAATCATCCAGTACAAAATTAACTAGGATGAGAGATTGAGAAACCCATAGATGTCAAATATTTGTCGATAATATTTGTCATCAAAGACCAAAAAGTTTGTGTCAAATACAAATTGCAACAGCTCTGCAAATACATACTAATACTACTCAGGGTACAGGACAGTTAAGTTGGATGGAGCTCCATTGATTTCTTAGGGAGATAATGACACTAAGAAAGGTAAATTTGTGAAAAGAGATACCACATCTAAACTTACTAAAATGTAACCTTGCGGAAGTTCAAAGGTATTAATAAATTCACAAGAGTCAATAATATTAAAGATAATGTTATAGTTATAAAATTTTCATTAAATGTCAGTTAAAAATTTTGAAATATTTATATTAGGTGAACTGATTGAGTGTTCAAATCAACAAGGTCAGTGTTTTTCTTGATAGTCACGTTCCTGACAATTTGTTGGATAACTTTGAGTCATCTTTACATTAAAAATTCAATTTTTTGTATTAAAAATCCATGTCACACCTTCGTAAGGAACTTGATAACTTAGACACCCCTCAATTTAAGAAAATTCCATTCAATCCTAAGTGGATTAAAAATTTATCAAATACTGAGGTTCTTCAGGAAATTCTCAAGTTGTCATCCTTGGATCCTAAATTTAGCTTACAGCTAACCCTCAAAGATTATTCTGTTAGTAGAATCTTAGCAGATGTTTAGTTAGTTTTTAAATGTCAGTTAAAAATTTTGAAATATTTATATTAGGTGAACTGATTGAGTGTTCAAATCAACAAGGTCAGTGTTTTTCTTGATAGTCACCTTCCTGACAATTTGTTGGATAACTTTTAGTCATCTTTACATTAAAAATTCAATTTTTTGTATTAAAAATCCATGTCACACCTTCGTAAGGAACTTGATAACTTAGACACCCCTCAATTTAAGAAAATTCCTTTCAATCCTAAGTGGATTAAAAATTTATCAAATACTGAGGTTCTTCAGGAAATTCTCAAGTTGTCATCCTTGGATCCTAAATTTAGCTTACAGCTAACCCTCAAAGATTATTCTGTTAGTTGAACAATTTTTGGGAGTCTATTCTCATCCATTTGTCTTACATGGTTGTACCACATCCTCTTGCGCTGCCTTCCCCATCTTACAATATCTTGAATTTTGCACTGCTCTCTAATGTTTGTATTTCTCGCTCTGTCTCTTCTTGTTTTCCCCATTATTGTTCTTAGGGTTTTCATTTCGGCAACCCTTAGCATCTGTTTCGTTTTGTTAGTATCTTCGCGCACTTCTATGCCATATGTCATGACCGGTCGTATGCAAGTCTTATAGATTCTAATTTTACTATCTGTGCGCATATACGGATTTGACCAGACTATCTCCCGCAGACATCCTGACAGTGCAGATGCTTTGTTGATCTGACTCCTCAGGTCCTTTACTGGGTCGTGGGTGCTTGATATATCTATGCCCAGATATCTGAATTGCATCAACTGTTCTATGGGGTTGTCCTCAACCACTAACTTACATCTGAGCGGATCTTTTGCTATTGTCATACATTTAGTTTTGTTGGTAGAGATGTTCATATTACAGGATCTAACTTTAAAAAATACAATACATTTTGGAGACGGCTATCGCCGTATTTCCCTTCTCCTCCGCCAATCCTACAGGTCCAAGGCATGCTCCTCCTACAAGCCTCTCGATTCCATCGTTCTTCTAATTCCTTTATCCCATGAGCATCGATGTCTACCTCTTTTTCTTCTTCCAGGGGGCTTCCATCTGTAAAGCTTTTGGGACCAACGTTCGTCAGGCATTCTCAATAGGTGTCCAAACCATTTTAAACCTGTTCTTTCTCTTCTGTCAATGACCGTTTCTGTACCATATATGTTATTTCTTAGAGATTTGTTGGTCTTGCTTTCCAGCCTTTATGTTTTAGCACTTCTTCTCCTCAATATATTGATTAAATTGATAAAATTTTTATTTGATTATTTTAAATTCATATTTTGTAAATTGCACACATATAATATTGGCATAATTGCTATATATTTTGTAACAGACAACACCCTAATACGGGTTATTATATTATATGTAGTTTACAATGTAGCGTTGACCTGAAGAAGCATACCAAATTAGAGTATGCAAAACAGCTTGTTGGTATAATAAATTCATTGTAAGTCTTATTCTTATTTCTTTTACCTAAAATCAGAAACTTTTCCCTAGTTCCAAAGTTAATTAGTTTTCAATGATACTTTGTAGTTACCTATCTCTAAATTAATTAACTACTAAAGCCAAACCTATGCAGTTATTATCCTAAATTATCCCGGCTTAATTTCTTATTTTATGTTTTTCTCAAAACGATATTTTAATAAAAGAAGAAGTCTGCTTTTATATTTTCTTGAAGAATGCTATAAATCATTTTTCCTTTCGGGTATAATTAATTTAATGAAACAAAACGCTTTTTTGCCTTTTGTCGTGAATAGTAGATGAAATTTTTTCTAATTAGTTTAATTAATTTTCTAATTTTGTAATAAAAAGTGCCTGAAACAGATACCGTTTAGAACAAAAAAATCACAATATATTTTTATTTTTTTAAGTGTTCAGTTATTGTTTTATTTGAAATGGCATCAGAATAAAACAAAACCTTTTTAGTAAGAAAAATTATCATACATTGATGATTATGAATAAGTACACTGTAAACAGTTCTTTAATTTTAAATAATCTATATGTTCTTCCTGTTGTTATTCTGTTGTTCTGTTGCTTTCCTTAAAGCGTTTTTAGTTAATTTTTGCTTACTTATTTACAGTGCTTTTATTATTTTCCTTTCTGCGTTCAATTCATAATAACAAATTTTTACTTTTTCTTTGAGAATAAAGAGACCTGATGGTTTGCAAACGATATTCTAAGACGCTTCTACGCTTTTAAACGTTATTAAAGGAAAGTCATCTAATAATTGGATAGCCATTAGGGGGCCAGTGTTCCCATAGCGGAACCACAATTTTACGATTTTTTATCCTACTGTCCCGGTATGTGTTGGACGGAACCACAGACCAACTCGATAATCCCCTCGATAATTACACTATCGGTAATGCGATACCATCAGCTTTTGGAGCGCTTTGGTGTGTTCTAGTAAGTGATAGATGTAGCACAATTTTCGCTATTTTGCTTGCCAACTACTAAAATTTCTACTGAACGTAAAAAAATGATAATGGCAGGTAAAAACAGGTAAATTAGTTTAATTAATGGTTGTCAAAGAGATCGTATACAATTAATTCTAATATTTGTGTATATTTTTATACTTTCAAGTCGTCAAAAGATGTAGTTTCGTATGTCGACAGTGTCACGACAGAAAGGCATAAGCGCCATTGACAGTTTTTTCAGGAGACGCAAAAAACGTTTAATATCGCTTAATATTTATTTTTTTTTACTTTTTTTTTGGCATTTTGTTATTTTTGCACTGAGGCATTTTGACTTACCATATGTTAGTTATAAAAAAAAAATATTATAAACATGAGATATTTAACATTTTGGTGCTTACGCCTTTAATGTTAGGTTCTGTGGTGTATAAGCCTCTTTGAAAGGCGGTTACCATATTTGGAAAAAAATATTTTGATCAAAAAATGTCGCTTAGGATCTTGTACGCCTTTTAATTTTACGGAATCATAACAAAAATGGAGAATAAATCTTTCATTTTAAAACATAACAATTAAGTAAAAATAATACAAAATAAACAATACACAATATATTTATGAGTTTCTTAGATTTATATTGGTGTAAAAAAATATCATACAAAAATTAAGTTAATATAATTATCACGTTATATTAAGTATAACAAGAAAATAAACTGAAAGAGTATTCAAAAAACAACAAAAAACTATTAAAACGTACCATTTTTTATGTGAAACCTTTATCCTTTCTAGGTACATGAATACCAATGACATTAACGCAACCATTAATACAATTTTTCTTATCTAAATTGTTACCTAGGTTCCAAAATTTTTTAAGAATACTATTTCTGTCCTCAGTACTAAAGCTATTACATTGATTGACACATTTTTTGCATAAACATCACAACAGCAAAACTTTTTTAGCAACACGTTCGATTTAATAATTACAGTAACCCAATAATTACAGTTTTCCCCAAGCTACGTAACCTTCAAGAACATAATAAATTAGTTTCCTATTTTTGCTCTCTCTTTTGTCCTCTACCTACAGGTTGAGTGCTTTGAGATGAACTACCTGATGTTTTACTAGAAATTAAACCAGTTGATGGGCTAGAACTAATGCTGTCAATTTCAATCTCATTTTTAAGAAATACTGTCAAGGATGATAAATCTGGTTCGGAGTTTAAAGAATCATTATGTTTTATAAAATCATTACAACCTATCTTATCATTAACTAATGAAACAAATACTATTGCGGCATTATTAGTACTATCATCAGTATAATCACTATCTGAGTAAGGTACAAGCTTTTTATCGCAAGTTAATAAATCAGTTAATCAAGTCTCTTCTTCGGCAGTCTCATCAGTATTCGTATTCGCTGTTAATTTCAAATTTGGACTTGAAGGAGAACTGAAATCCACAATGGGATCATCATCTAGAACAGAACTAGGTATTTGAAGTTCTTGTTCATGGTCTTTTAGCACAGGCTTTAAAAGAACATCATGCTTTACCGCTTCATTGAGGACCTCATTTTCAGCGGAAAATTAACTATGATATTTATTATTTTCGCTGGATTCCTGCACATTGCTTTCCCGATTCTCCAAAATGGATTGCAATTCAAGATTTATTTTGTGTCCCCGAGAAACCATTTTAAAAGCCTTAAAAAAAAGGAGTAAGCGCCATTCAAATGTTAGTTTTTTAAAATAATATTACTACCAAAATATAACTTTAAAATTAAAAAAAAGAAAGAGTAAATATATATTTTATTTAGGTTCAAACCTTATTTAAGTCGGTTAAGTAGTAACTTTTCTATGGCAAATTTAAGTCATAGTGTATTTTAAATGGCCAAATGGCGGGTAGATAAACGAAAAATTTTTTTCTGAAAAGGCGTAACCGAGAGTCGGTAAAATTGTAGATTCTTATGGTATATTATGATTTCTCAAGATAAATAATTTAACTAAACGCTTAAAAAAACATTAAGTATTAATAATATTTCAAATTATTGTTTATGTTATTGATATAACCACGTTTACAGACCCAAGACGTAAGCACCATCTTTCACTACGGATATTGTCGCTTACTGATTTCGGTGTCTTATCTTTTACGAAACTCGTTTGGCGGTTAGAAAATTCAAAGCTTGTTTTAGTTGAGTTGGAATTTTTTTACAGCTGCGTCTTTTTAATAGTAGATAGGACGTAAAATGTATTTTATTTGAATACCAAAACATAAATTTAGAAATTTTGGCGTTTATGCCTTTTTGTCGTGACGCCATCGATGTACCCACAAGTACTGTTTATTATTGAGGAACAGAAATAAAGGCTGAAGGCCTATTTACTTGGTCTACGGTGACTGTCTAAATATTAAACTAATGGTTGGGTAGTTGTAATTTATTGATACGGGATTTAAAAGACTTTACAGTTCATGACGAATTTTTTCACTTTTATTACAGAAAGAAAACAATGGACAATAAATAATTTAGAAACTTTGGAAAATAATTGTGCATTTGCTTTGATTGAGGAAATACCATCTGACAAAGAGTCAGAAACGTCAGATATTGATTCTGACGTTGAGGATATTGAAAACAGTAGATCAGATAACGGCATCCTGGGCAGTCCACATTCATTGAAAGAAATAAATCAAATGGTTGACGAATATGACCATGCAAAAAAAATAACGTAAGTGTTTTCAGTGATTTGGATGATTGTACGCCGTCATCTGTTTCTGGGAAAAGGAAAAGAAAGCTTAAAAAACAAAAACAAACTTCAAAGAAAAAAAAATTGATAACACAAAAGAAAATGTTAAGATTGTCAAATGATCAGAAAATATTTAAATTTATTACAAGACACCTTCAGCTTGTGTTGAAGAAGTGGGTATTGATATACCAGATTTACTTGAAGATCCGTTGAAGTTGTTCATGTTGTTATTATCAGAGGAGCTGTTAGATATACTAGTATTTCAAACAATTGCTAATACAACCCAAATGAACCAAGGAAATTCCAACAAATTTACACCCACTAATCGTGAAGAAATGAAGTGTTTCTTGGGGATAAACATTCTGATGAGAGTAAAGCATTTACCAAGGTACAAGGATTATTGGTCTTAGAGGACAGATCTACGTGATGAAGTTTTATTGCATCTTATATGTCTTGCAATCGATTTAGTTGGGTACTAAGATATATTCATATAATCTTGAATCTAAGAAAGGTGAAGTTGGCTACGACAAACTATATAAAGTGCGACCAATGCTTGATAAGTTTATCTGACAATTTTATTCGATATTACCAGCCAAGTAAATGCTAGATGAGTCAATGATTATATTGAAAGGTAGAAGCATTTTACGCCAGTATATGTCCAAGAAGCCTGTAAAACGAGGCTACAAAGTTTGAATTCGTGGTAATGAATCTGATTTTGTTTCAGAATCTCAAAACTACACTGGTAAACGTAAACACTTACCTAAAAAAGGCTTAGGTGCACGGGTTGTAAAAGACCTCACAATCAATCTTGCTGGTAAATGCCACAAAATATTTATGGACTATTATTTTACTTCGTATGATCTTTTGGATCAGCTTAGGTCCAAGTATATGTATGAGTGTGTAACAGTAAAAACTAATAGTAAATATTTATCAGAATGTAATTTTCTAGAGGACAAACCAAGGAAAGAGAATACACTCAATGGAAGATAAGTGATGATGGTATGCTTGCTGTAAAATGGACGGATAACAGAGCAGGTAACTTTATGAGTAATTTTCATGATCCTACAGATGTTCAACTTATTTTAAGGAAACAAAGGGATTGCTTTAAACCAAATGTTACTTGCCAAAATTTGGTCAAAGATTACAAAAACCATATGGGTTATATGGACAAGTCAGATATGCTTAAATCTTGTTAGGAAATTAGCCGCAAGTCCAAGACCTGGTGGCATAGAATATTCTGGCATTCTGTTTACTTAAAGGTTGTTAATGCATTTATTATTTTTAAAGGTGGTACATCAACACCTTCCTCAAAAAAATTTCGGTTAGGAGTTTCTGTAGAACTTATGGGTACTCTTTCGCTTATTTAGAAAGGAAGAAAATGGTCCGATTCTGAGGTAAATAAATTTAAAATCTGCGTTCCTATTGAAATACGCACCAACTAGTCGGTGCATATGACAATACATGAAACCAAAGAACGACGTACACGATGCAGTAAAAGAAACCAACCCCATCGAACGAAGTGGCCTTGCACTGTATGTAAGGTGAGACTGTTTATCTGAAAAAATCAATTGTTTTTTAAGAATATCATAAAAAATAAAGTGAACTTACCTTCTTTATGAATATTTATTATCATTTTATAAATATTGAGATAGTACTAATCAGTACCAATGGTTTCACCATGGAACAACCTCCAAATTAAAACACCGCTTATATAAAAAAAAACTTAATTGACACTTGACCTTCTCTTTTGTATCACTGCATCCCTAACTTGTATTAACTTTTAATTTTTTTATTTAATACCTATTTTGGTTTGCAAAGGGATAGTGCCTAATATTGTGCAAGTACTGATTCAAACATCTATCGTATGCATTGTTGACTAAGCATGCCAGGAGGTAACTACTCTCTCTTTTGGCACAAACTTGTTCTCTTTGAAGTTTGACGTTAGAATAATTTTGTGGGATAAGAAAGGTGTATTGGTCGTGTTGCATTTTGAGTATTTAAGGACTTAAAAGTAAGTTTTTAAAGTATACCAATATTAATATATACAAAATTTGGCATGATTTATGGAAATAGTTTAGTTTTTTTTTAAACTGAACAATATTTTTTCGAAAAGGTCGCCCCTTATAAAAGTCCAGTGTGTTCGTAATCTGTGGTACTTGACGATTCCAAATTGGGTACCTCATATAATTCGAGGTACCGCTAATATTATTTACTTTTAGCTGCATCTACAAGCAAGCGGGCGAACAGATGTCAACGCCATTTTGGCTTTCCAGTTTCCTCAAAAAGTACATTATAATGTAAGTACATAAGTTTAGGTTTAAAAAATTTATCCGTATTTAATTGAGAGACAATTTTTTCTAAGGAATAAACTAATATTTTTTTGTCAGATGCCTAAAAAATGGAAAGTTTGTAATTAGGAACAAATGATTTCCGCATTTTTAGTCTGATTTACATAAACCGCTTTCAGAAAAAATAAATTACAATCCATCACAAATTTTTAATTTTGATGAAACCGGCTCATTATTGTGCAACATAAACATCTGGGAATTGTGGCGAAAAAAAGTCAAATTGGCGCAATCACCTCACTTAAAAGCGGATCTCTGTTAACGATAGTTATCTTTTAGATTAACTGGCTAATATATACTGCTCTTTTTAATTGTTCCCGTGAAAAATATGAAAATAGAACTAATAAATAACACTCCGCCTGGGTCTAAGTATGCCATGTATTTAGGTTGATTCAAATATTTTTTTTTGTAGATCGGCTCGATCTACAAAACACAGCCTGATCGACATAACACAGCCTAGCGCCGACGATCCAGTAGTTTTGGTCCTTGATAGTCATTACTTCGACATATTAAATGCAGCCATTAGACGTGGCACCTATGTCACCGTTTAAAACTCATTATACGCAGGAGATGAAAAACTAGCTTAGACTTAGTCTAAGACGTGTTGTACCAGGCTATCAAGTATGAGAACTTTTACGAAATGCTTACATAGAAACAGCGACCATGAATACAGCAATAAATAAATTTCAAAAAAGTAGTATGTTTTTCTCCAACAGAAACATATTCAAAAAATGCGATTTTGTCGCAGAAATACAAGAAACAGTTGAAGAAAGAGTAGAATAACAAATGTTTAAAAAGTTATTAAAAAGGCACTGGAAGAAGAAACAGTCAATTAAGAGGTAGTAGATAGAGAAGCAGTAAATAAAAAGCAATTTTATAAAAATGTACCAGAAAGAAAAAAAAACCCTAAAAAACATTTTACTTTCACAGTTTTAATGCCTGTTTCACTAGCTTTTAAAAAAATCTTAAAAATAGTAACAACTTTATCAGATAAACAACAAGAATTCAGATCCAGACGATCCTGCGTAGACGCCGTATTTGTACACTAATCACAGAAAAGGCAATTGAGTACAATAAACCAGCATACCTATAAAGGTTTTATAAACCTGACAAAGGCTTTCGATCGCATCCAAGTCGAAGACGTCTTACACCTACTGTAATAAAGAAACATACCAATCAATATTATACAAACCATCGAAAACATCTACCTCCATAATCAAATACAGGCAAAGATAAATGGAAAACTAACACAGTGTATACCAGTACAAAGCAAAGTCAGACAATGTGACTCGTTGAGCCCACTTCTCGTTAATATAATAATGGACGAAGTAATACAAGCAGTACGTAAAGGTCATGGCTACAGAATGGGGAACAAAGAAATCCATATATTGTTTTATGCAGACGACGCCGCATTAATCGCCGAGACAAAAGACGATCTCCAAAGATTAACACATATCTTCAATACAACAGCTAAGAAATACAATATGATAATATCAGCAGAAAAAACCAAATGTATGACAACATCTAAATACCCACTACGTTGTAAAATCGAAATTGACGGGAAAGTAATAAAGCAGGAAGCAAGGTTTAGATATCTGGGAATAGATATACCTAGTAACGGAGATATTAAAGAAGAAGTATGACGACAAAGCTTAAAAGCAAGTAAAGCGGCGGGCTCTCTTAATGACTCAATCTGGAAGAACAAACACCTAAGACAAGACACAAAAACAAGAATCTATAAAGCAGCAATTAGACCCATACTAACATACACAGCGGAAATAAGACCTGACACATCTAAAACGAGACGACTGCTAGAAAAAACAGAGACAAAAATACTCCAACGAATGTCAGGGAGAAGTTTGTTGGATAGAAAGAGAAGCGAAAACATAAGAAGAGCACGCAATATAGAAGACATAAACGGATGGGCGACAAAACGAAAACAGAAGTGGAACGAGCATATCAGTAGAATGGAAGAGAATAGAATAGTACGAATAGCAAGAGATAAGTCACAAAATAGACGAAGAAGTATTAGCAGACCAAGAAATAGATGATGCGACAATTTAAACAATTTAGGAGGCTAATATTGAAGAAGAAACAGGCTTTAAGGCCTACATACTAGAAGGAAGAAAAAGAAGATATTTGAACTTGCATTATTTAATCATGATATACTTTTTGTACCTTCTTTTAATAAAAACCAAACATAAAATTACCACTGTTTGAAAAATAATATCCCCTATCGCCAGTTTTATTCCGTAACATAAACTATTACACCAATAAACTACAGTCAGATTCATGTATGCACAAAGTTGACCTTTAACAAACTTATCCTTAGGGTTACACCTACAAACTAAAGGGTTTAATTTAAGCACAAACAAACACGGGTTAGTTTAATGTGGACACTAAGTATTTCCCTCCCAGCTTTGATCTTACTCAACTAGATTATACGAATTGTTGGAAAATACGATTTGTACAGAGCAAAATTATTTGAAATAGAAATCACACAAAACAACCTAAATTAATTTTACTTGCACAGCAATTTATTTGTCCTTTTGTTTTAAAAATACAACACATTGCGTACAATTAAAGTACAACAGAATAGTTGAATGCCAAAATACTGTCAAAGTTTAAAGACACATTTCAAAAAGCTCCTTAATCTTTTTCTTTCACTTAAAAAGTCCTAAACACAGTTAGTGCAGTCGCGTATCTACAGTCAAGCTGTATTAGTCCGGTAGCTTGGTATCTTTTTGTGTACATGGAATGATAAATAGATCAAGATTAATCTATCTTATGTAAACATTTTTACTGAATAAAAATATTTTAAGATCCGAGTCTATCCGATCTTCACCGATCTGTTCACCGAACTGAGTGAAACATTTTTTTATCATAGACAAATACGTCTTGTAAGTAGTGCTTATAAAATATGTTTTTAACAATCCCTAATTAACAAAATATTAGTTAACTTTTTGAAGTAACTTTTCCCCATTTGTTCGCCAATCAAAGTTTATTGAAACTAAAAGTTTAAAACACAATAGGTATATGAGGTATATTGCCTACGTGTTTACGTTTATGGATACCTGAGAAGCAGGTGTAAACAGGTAAACATATATAGTTGACTTCACCGATCTGTTTATCAATCAAAGTATATATCAAAATGAAGATTATTTAATAACAAACGCGGTGACCGTAATAAATCCAGTTTTAAACAAAGTCTAACGTTTAAAAACTGGAGAAAGCAAAGTTGCGGGAAACAAAAATCCTAGCGCCTAATTTAGTGTGATAAAAAGGACGGAAAATCACAGCTGAGGATTTCCGCTAGCAACAATGCCTCCTGCTCCCTTTTCATATGCTTTTACAATGTGTAAAACAGAAAATTTAACGTTAGTAACGTCATTAAAATCACAAACTGAAAAAGGCCAACCAGCCTATAGTGATAAAGTTTAAAGTTATCACTATATCCACCATATTGAAGATAGTAAAACGATCGAAAATGTTTACCAAACCAACACAATAAAACTTAAAAAGTAAAAGAAGAACGAATTTACACTATTGAATCTGGCAATAGGATAAAACAGGGAGATTCCCTCAATCTTCTATTGTCGTCCATATTATCTAAAGAGTCACCCAATGTCGATGCCTCTAAATTATTGTCTGGGGATAAGTCGCCTTAGAGTTTTCTAGTTTTCTTTTTAGATACTTTTAGCTTCTTTAAAACTGGTTTTATTTAATGGTCTTTATTCCTCTCTTTCTTTTTTTAGACGTTTTTTTTCTTTTTTTGCCAACTGTTGTCTCTGCAGTTAAAATTTTGGCTAGATTCTTGCTCCTTTTTTTATATTAAATAGCCCTGGAACAACTTTCAGTGCGCTTATCTTTGGCAAGCAGGCTGAGAAAAAAATCTATTATTAATGAGCCATCCCACTTTAAAAATAAGTTAAATACATATTATGTATCCTCGTTGAAAAAGGTAAGATGGTGCACCTAAAAATTTAAACACAATTGGACGTATAGGCAATGTTGAGGTTGTTAATCTGCTTGTTTGGGCTGTTAGGCCGTTATCTTCTGAGATTAGTTTTTGACGTTTCGCCAACACTAGGGGTTGGCATCTTAAAATCTAATGGTGTGAGGCCCGGTGACCGAGCTGGCCATTCTATCGTACCTCATCGTCTATCTACTACGATATTCCTCATCTAGGTAACGTCTTACTGCACCATAAAGAAGTGCAGGAACACCATCTTGTAGAAACGATATTTCCAAGTTACCGAATTCATCTGGATTATCCCCCAGAATTTCACGCACTAACCTTACCGGTTAAGTTAGTATTAAGAAAAAAAATGTGGTTATGTGGTTTTCCATAATACGTGCCCAAACATTAATTTTTTTTTATGAAAATTGAGTATGTGTGCCACGAAAGACGTGATTTTTTGTGACAATATAATACCTCACATTGTGTGTTAACATTTCCGTTGAGAGAAAAAGTACTTTCGTCACTAAAGCAAATTGTTTTTATGTAATCGGACTGTTTGTTAATTTTATTGGTCCTATTTTCACAGAATTCTAGTCTTCGGTCGGGGTCATCATCTGAAAGTTGTTGCACAATTTTTAATTTGTATGGGTGAAATTTGTTGTCAGCCAACACTCAGTGTACCGTGTTTTGACTAATTCCATAGATAGATGCAACTTGGGCTGTAGAAAAGTAGAGTTTACTACCGTTTCTAAAGTTATGTCAATTTTTTTGTCACCTCGTAACGACTTTGTTAATTGTACCGTTCATTAAAAAGACGTTCCGCTGCATGGAAATTATTTGCACATTTACCAATTAGCAGCACGGCTGCTACTTTGTTGGCAACAGTACGTAATATTTTGCCTTTGTAAAAATTTCAACGTCCCGGTAAATATTAGCTAAGAACAACTAACTAAAACCAACTTGACTAAACTTGAATTGACTAAACTCAGCAGAAACAGAAACTAAATATTCAGGTATAAACGCTTTTGCAAACTAAAAATAAACTAGAGAATTGACTAAACTTAATTAATAACTTCCTCTTTCAATATTGGTAACCAGATAATACCAATAATTAATAATAATTACTAAGAAAATACCAGTCTTAGTAAGTCAGTAATATATAGAGGATACATCATTTATGTTTTTTTAAATAACGTAACATATAAAATCAGAATTTTGATGTTGTGTGTGTGTGTGGTTGGAATATTGACTGCGAAACCTATGGTTTCATTCGCCTAATCATGTTTGACTTTGATTCTTAACAATTATTAAAATAAAAAGCACGTGGTGTTCGTGTGTATTAAGGTATAAAAACGCTTATTAAAAGCTTAAAATTTTTTTATTATAAAGAAGATCTTTTTCGGAATTGTATCATTCCATCATCAGTTTACTAAAAGAGAGAGTAAAAATACCAATATTAAAAACAACAAAGTTAAAATTTGAACATACAAAAAGAGAAAGTTGGTTTTTTACTACTTACATAAAAAAGGTTGTTTAAAAAACATTGTGTAGCCACATAAAAAACGTTCGGTGGACATCTGGATTTAAAAAATAATATTCTTCGTGTTATTTATTCAGGTAAATGCAATAGACTCTTGACTTGTGTAATATAAAAAATGAAACTGGGGGCATCTTATATGACCCCCTGTAGTTGGTGAAGTTTTATTGACTTACATTACCTCTGATCTGTGTTGGAGTCTAGGGCTAACTGATAGAAAGATGGTATGAAAAATCAGTTAGTACCCGTCAATGTCAAGAGGAATGATGTGGTAGGAGCAAAGTCATTGTGCTTAAGTTTGTGAGTAGGCAGTTTTTAGTGAAGAAATGTGTTTTGTGTGTAATAGGATCATAAGCAATTTTTGGTATTTTAAAAAACTGATGGAGAATATAAATCAATGCGTGACTGTGATGCAAAATAAATCGGTATACCAAGGTAGGTAAAAATTTTTATGTAATTTAAGTGGTTAAAATTAATAAATCATATTAAATGGGATGAAAAGGATGTTATTACCTAATTGTATCGTTGTATTAAATAAGTATATATAAAAGATGGATTGTAATTTATGGAAGATGAGTCGAGGAAAGAAAAAGAAATAAACGAGAAGGTAAGAAAGGGAATAGAAAGTGAATGTGACGATGTAAGCTGGGGAAATTGAAACTGATTGTGATGAGAAGGTAGATAGATGTAAAATGAATATTTATAAGAAAATGTGTATGATTGTAAATGTGTATGATTAAATGAATATATATAAAAGTAGGATTGTAATTTATGGAAGATGAGTAGAGGAAAGAAAAAGAAAAAAGAAATTAACGAGAAAGCAAGAAAAGAAAATAGAAGGTGAATATGGTGATGTAAACTGGTGATATTAAAACTGATTGTGATAAGAGAATAAAAGATGTAAAATGAATAATTATAAAAAATGTGTATGATAAGTGATGGTAGTTATTGGAGAGGATGGGTAGTTGGATATTGGCAAAGGGGTGATGTTGGTGTATTAATGGTGACAAGTATAGAGTTAAGTATGAATGATTATGTAAGTTTGAAATTTAGCTATGGGAAATAAAAAGAAAATGTAGAAGTGAAGTAAAATTGGATGGGTAGTTAAAAGAGAGAAAGTTAGTTTAGGAGAATAATTGTCGATGAAGTGGGACGAAGTCTCTGTTGATGCTGGTGTGACGATTAACACAATTGGGACTATTTTTCTTTTCCTTGACTATTTCCAAATCCTCAAAAGGTCGAGTTTGAGATAATCTCTACCAGGGATGTTATGAAGAAGAGAGATATCATCTGGTACCTTGATTGTGTGGTTGTTATATTTAAGGTGATGTGAAAAGAAGAAGTGTTCTCTAACTTAGAATGTTCAATGGCCCTGGTTACTAGAAATCTACAAGTTCTAACCGATGTAAGTGGCATCACAGTCAGAACACTGAAGTTTATAAACCCTCCACTGCGTTTAGTGAAGTCAATAGGGTCCTTACTATTGCATAATGATCTACTCAATTTATTGTTGACTTTAAAGGAAATCTTAATATTTTCAACAGAATTCAGGATAGTGTTTTTTTATTGATTCAGAGAGTGTTGGACAGTGAAATGGTAATGAGAAATAGGATGGGGAATCTAAAGTAATGTTAGGGTAAGCTGATTGTTGAAGCAATTTACGTTTCTTTTTGTAAATGAGTTTGTGGATTATATCAGGTTGTAGCCATTGTTGAAAGCAATCTGTTTGATAATGTTTAGTTCTTGGTTGTAGTTATTTTTGGATAATGGGGTGGTTTCTAAAACGATGAATAAAACTGTTGAATGCAGATAATTTATGAGAAATAGGATGGTTGGAATTGAAATGTATGACATGATCTGTTTGTGTAGGTTTTCTGTAGATGCTATAATCAAAGACATTATTTGTTCTATTGATGGACAGGTCCAAGAAATTGATGGAGAAGTTTGATTCTAATTCCATAGTGAATTTAATATTGGGGTGAATATTATTGATAGTATTAAGTAAGGAAGAAGCAGTATTTGAGTTACCTCTAATGAACACTAAGCAATCATCAACGTAACGGAACCAGTGTAGAATTGTATTGTTAGTCATAATTTGAGTGGATTCTAGATGATTCATGAAGAGGTCAGCTAAGAAGGGGGAAAGACAACTTCCCATGGCTAAGCCATCAGGTTGTTTATAAAAAATGTTGTTGAAAGAAAAGTAATCTTGTGATAAACACAAGGAAAGTGTATCTATTATTGGTGTGATGACTAAAGGATTAATTGATTTAGATGTAAGAAGGTTGTGGACTAACTGAATAGTTTCAAGTTTAGGAACAGAAGTAAAGAGATTGCTAACGTCAAATGAAAGCATAGTCATATCTGGGTAATATATAATATATATATATATAATATATAATATATAATATATAATATATAATATATAATATATAATATATAATATATAAAATATATAATATATAATATATAATATATAATATAAATATATAATATATAATATATAATATATAATATATAAATATAATAATATATAATAATTAATAATAAAGCATAGTCATATCTGGTTGTAATATGAAGGTAATGTACAATAGACTTTTACAACATTTTGATAATCTAGACTTAACCTCTTTTTTGCATGATGTACAGGACAAAGTTAACCCATTGTGCTTCAGTAAAATTTTTCAAACTTAATAACAAACTTCATAATCTCATTCAACAGAAGTCACAAATAGTGTCTACCAACTCTTCCAATAATAAATCCAAATTTTCTAACTTCAAATTTCACCCCAGAATCAAAAATTTATCCAATATAAATTTCTCACAAGACGAATTGGAACTCTTGAATCATGGCCTCCAATTTTCTATTCCCACAGACATCTCTGAAATTGACCTACAAGAACTCTCCATAGAAATAGTACATAATCATAGAAAAACTTTCAACTTCTTTACAACAAAAAAATGTCATTAGAAATAATTGTTTCAAAAAACTTCATGCTGCATACAAAAACTTAACTTCCAATTCACATTTTCATCATCCAAATCACAATAGTTTAAATATTCTAAATTCAATAAAAAGGAAAAATAAAAAACCACAATTTAATAATATCTAAATCTGATAAAGGTAATTGCTTAGTAATTCTGGATCACACTGAATACACCAACAAAGTTTTCCACTTTTTTGAAGAACAATGGCTTCATAGTACTCCCACATGATCCACTGAACAGATTCATTAACAAACAAAAAGCCTTTTTAAAGAAATATTCTACTTTTTTTCACAGATTTTCATGCACCATATTACAAAATCCCTAGTAATCGATTAATTCCTAGATTGTATGGTCTTCCAAAAATCCACAAAGAGGGCATTCCAATCCGTCCAGTAGTCAGTTTCAATCAACACCCCAGTCTCCATAATTTCTAAATTCATACTCAGAGTAATCAAGGACATAACAGGTTTTTCTCCCACTTTTTCCATCAAAAATTCATCCGAACTAATATCTAAACTCAATCATATAAATCTCCTTCCAGATATGACTATGCTTTCATTTGACGTTAGCAATCTCTTTACTTCTGTTCCTAAACTTGAAACTATTCAGTTAGTCCACAACCTTCTTACATCTAAATCAATTAATCCTCCAGTCATCACACCAATAATAGATACACTTTCCTTGTGTTTATCACAAGATTACTTTTCTTTCAACAACATTTTTTATAAACAACCTGATGGCTTAGCCATGGGAAGTTGTCTTTCCCCCTTCTTAGCTGACCTCTTCATGAATCATCTAGAATCCACTCAAATTATGACTAACAATACAATTCTACACTGGTTCCGTTACGTTGATGATTGCTTAGTGTTCATTAGAGGTAACTCAAATAACTGCTTCTTCCTTACTTAATACTATCAATAATATTCACCCCAATATTAAAATTCACTATGGAATTAGAATCAAACTTCTTCATCAATTTCTTGGACCTGTCCATCAATAGAACAAATAATGTCTTTGATTATAGCATCTACAGAAAACCTACACAAACAGATCATGTCATACATTTCAATTCCAACCATCCTATTTCTCATAAATTATCTGCATTCAACAGTTTTTATTCATCGTTTAGAAACCACCCCATTATCCAAAAATAACTACAACCAAGAACTAAACATTATCAAACAGATTGCTTTCAACAATGGCTACAACCCTGATATAATCCACAAACTCATTTACAAAAAGAAACGTAAATTGCTTCAACAATCAGCTTACCCTAACATTACTTTAGATTCCCCATCCTATTTCTCATTACCATTTCACTGTCCAACACTCTCTGAATCAATAAAAAACACTATCCTGAATTCTGTTGAAAATATTAAGATTTCCTTTAAAGTCAACAATAAATTGAGTAGATCATTATGCAATAGTAAGGACCCTATTGACTTCACTAAACGCAGTGGAGTTTATAAACTTCAGTGTTCTGACTGTGATGCCACTTACATCGGTAGAACTTGTAGATCTCTAGTAACCAGGGCCATTGAACATTCTAAGTTAGAGAACACTTCTTCTTTTTCACATCACTCTAAATATCACAACCACACAATCAAGGTACCAGATGATATCTCTCTTCTTCATAACATCCCTGGTAGAGATTATCTCAAACTCGACCTTTTTGAGGATTTGGAAATAGTCAAGGAAAAGAAAAATAGTCCCAATTGTGTTAATCGTCACACCCAGCATCAACAGAGACTTCGTCCCACTTCATCGACAATTATTCTCCTAAACTAACTTTCTCTCTTTTAACTACCCATCCCAATTTTACTTCACTTCTACATTTCTTTTTATTTCCCATAGCTAAATTTTAACTTACATAATCATTCATACTTAACTCTATACTTGTCACCATTAATACACTAACATCACCCCTTTGCCAATATCCAACTACCCATCCTCTCCAATAACTACCATCACTTATCATACACATTTTTTATAATTATTCATTTTACATCTTTTATTCTCTTATCACAATCAGTTTTAATATCACCAGTTTACATCACCATATTCACCTTCTATTTCCTTTTCTTGCTTTCTCGTTAATTTCTTTTTACTTTTTTCTTTCCTCTACTCATCTTCCATAAATTACAATCCTACTTTTAATATATTCATTTAATCATACACATACAATCATACACATTTTCTTATAAATATTCATTTTACATCTATCTACCTCTCATCACAATCAGTTTCAATTTCCCCAGCTTACATCGTCACATTCACTTTCTATTCCCTTTCTTACCTTCTCGTTTATTTCTTTTTCTTTTCCTCGACTCATCTTCCATAAATTACAATCCATCTTTTATATATACTTATTTAATACAACGATACAATTAGGTAATAACATCCTTTTCATCCCATTTAATATGATTTATTAATTTTAAACCACTTAAATTACATAAAAAAATTTTTACCTACCTTGGTATACCGATTTATTTTTACATCACAGTCACGCATTGATTTATATTCTCCCATCAGTTTTTTAAAATACCAAAAATTGCTTATGATCCTATTACACACAAAACACATTTCTTCACTAAAAACTGCCTACTCACAAACTTAAGCACAATGACTTTGCTCCTACCACATCATTCCTCTTGACATTGACGGTACTAACTGATTTTTCATACCATCTTTCTATCAGTTAGCCCTAGACTCCAACACAGATCAGAGGTAATGTAAGTCAATAA
Organism: Diabrotica balteata; assembly: GCA_918026665.1. Classification (NCBI taxonomy): domain Eukaryota; kingdom Metazoa; phylum Arthropoda; class Insecta; order Coleoptera; family Chrysomelidae; genus Diabrotica; species Diabrotica balteata. The sequence goes on from OU898280.1 coordinate 118,929,335, forward strand.
AACTTCACCAACTACAGGGGGTCATATAAGATGCCCCCAGTTTCATTTTATTATATTACACAAGTCTATTGCATTTACCTGAATAAATAACACGAAGAATATTATTTTTTAAATCCAGATGTCCACCGAACGTTTTTTATGTGGCCACACAATGTTTTTTAACAACCTTTTTTATGTAAGTAGTAAAAAACCAACTTTCTCTTTTTGTATGTTCAAATTTTAACTTTGTTGTTTTAATATTGGTATTTTTACTCTCTCTTTTAGTAAACTGATGATGGAATGATACAATTCCGAAAAGATCTCTTTATAATAAAAAATTTTAAGCTTTTAATAAGCGTTTTTATACCTTAATACACACGAACACCACGTGCTTTGTATTCAACAGGTATACTAGCCACTCCTGGATATCTCCACTTCATGGTTTGTTCCAGTTTCACTTTTAAAAATATTAAAATAAAAAGCTATTAATATTTAAAATTTACATTATTAATATTTTTCAAAAAAATATCACTACGTTAAAAAATTCTACATTATACAATTGGTAAACTTACAAACATCATATTTTTTATTTATTTATTTATTTTTTTTTTTAATTTTGTATACAATTTTCTAGTGGAAGGTATCCAGTTTCGTATCCATGCATCCAGTGCCCAGTGGTTGTTTTATCCAGTATTATCCAATTCCGCAAGCAGTGTTTTTTTTTAAATTTTTTTTTTTGTTTAATTTTTTTTTTTTTTAATTTTTTATTTTTTTTTATTTATTTATTATTTTTTTTTTAATATTTTCAATATTTTTTCTGTATTTCGTTTTATTAATATTGTCTAATATATATATATATATATATATATATATATATATATATATATATATATATATATATAAAATAAATATATATATATAATATTTTTTTTTATTGTTGAAATGCTTTTTTTTTTTCCTTTTTTTTTCTTTTTTCATTTATATACAAGTTTTGGTATACATTTTTCTTTATAAATTATTGTTTCATATTCTTATTTTTAAACTGCTTATGTATTGATACAGCAACTTATAAACTTCTAAATTGTTAGAAACTATTAACCCATAAAGGTTGATGGGTTTTACTAAAATTTTTTATTTTCATTATGGTTTCCATAAAAACATTGGTCTTTATTCTATTTTTACTACAATTTAATATCATATGTTCTAGTGTGCCATATTCTCCACATTCGCAGTTTGGGGAATTTACAATTTTTAATTTAAATAAGTGAGATGGTGCTAGGGAATGATTGAATCGAATTCTACAGATAATTCTCATTGCATCTTTTTTTGTTATAAAATTACAGAACCATGGTTTGGTAGGAATTTTCGGCTGAATGCCTTTATAAAAAAGTCCCTTGGTGGAATGATCATATTTATTCATCCATTCCTGCCTAATTATATTTTTTGAAATAATATAAAGGTCTTCAGGAACTAATGAATAATTTACAACAGTATCGGAATCTAACGCTTCCTTGGCCAGTATGTCTACTTTTCATTGTGGATGATCACACAATGAGCTTTAACCCAAACAAACTTACCTATTTTTCCTTCCTCATACAAGTATTAAAAATTAATTAATATATTTTGTAAGATATAATTAATATTAATATTAGTAGATATGTTTGAAAGTTTATGTAAAACACTTTTACAATCTGATATTATTAAAAAAAAATTAATATTCAATAATTTATTTTTAATATATTTTAATGCTTCTAATATAGCGAGTTGTTCAGCTGAATAACTTGAAAATTCACTTCGGAAGTTTTTTTGCCTCGAAATAGTCTCGTGTAGGGTCCCAAAATGCACAGGACGTTTTATCGTCTTTTTTTGATGCATCTGTAAATATGATATGATAATTTTTAAAATCATTTCTATGTCTGAATTAAACATCACATTTCCTCAACGACATGGGGTAATTAGAATAATCTCTTAGAAAACGTATGTCTATTTCAGGCACATCAGTTAAGTTTGTTTGGTATATTGGTAACAGTTCGTTTTTATACATATTGTCTTTATATTGTAAGCAGCTTTGATATGATTTACATAAAACCAGTGATTCTTTTTTCTGCCAGTACTTATTAGTTAAATCCATTATAAAAAGGTTGTGAACTTTATTAACTAGACTACTATATAGGCACTGTATATATACAGAGATATTTTCTTCTTAGCTCTAAAGGCATTTCACAACATTCTACTTGAAGATTTGAAATTGGTGTACTTTTAAAGGCTCCAAGGATAATCTTAGACATTTATTCACTAAATTATCTAACTTTTTTAGGTTACTGGAGGCTGCTTGAGAGTATAGAAAGCATCCGTAATCCAGAATTGATCTAATAAATGACCTGTATAATAACAGGGACATTTCTGAATCGCTCCCCAACTGTAAGAACTTACAGCTCTTAATATATTTAATCCTTTCTCGGCTTTTTTTAATATTCTTTCTATGTGCTCTTTCCAGATTAATTTTCTATCAATTGTTACTCCTAGGTATGTTACGTGGGAAATGACGGGAAAACTATGGTCTTGTAAAACAAGCTGATTGGGAATAGTTCGTTTCCGGGTGAATATACATGCTTTTGATTTCGTGAGTGAAATATTTAAACTTTTCTCGTGACACCATTGGTTAAATCGAAGAAAAAATTGATTTAAAGAACTGTAACCAGATTCAAAATCACAATTATCAATGTAAATGCATATATCGTCAGCATATTCCAGTATCTTAATATCCCTGAATTCGTCTGTTAGCTTTTCTAGGTCAAAGGTATAGATTGTATACAATATAGGACTTAAAACGCTACCCTGAGGTAATCCCAGACTTGTTGTTCTTGTATCTAAAATTTCCTCATTTATTTTAAGGTTAATTATGCGATTACGATATAATTTTATTATTTTTCTAGAAAATTCACAACTAAAACCAATTCGCACCATTTGTTGATGTAGAATTCCTAGATTTACTTTATCGTAGGCTCCCTGAATATCCATAAACAACGCTATGGTAGAACGATTTAATGAGAATGAGATATTAATGTCAGTGACTAGATGAGTAACATTTTCTATTGTGGAATGAGCTTTTCTAAACCCAAACTGATATTTTGGTAGTTTGAGATTGGATTCTAGCCAATATTCCATTCTTGTTTTGAGCATTCGCTCGAATGTTTTAAGTACACATGATGCCAGTGATATACCTCTGTATGATTCTGCTAGATTTGAATCTTTTGCGGTTTTAACATTGGAATCATAATGTATTTCTTCCAATTTTCTGGATACTGCGAGGTTTCCCATATATTATTTATTATTTCTAACAAAGTAATTTTGCATGATAATGGAAGGTTGTCTAACATTATATAATGAATGTTGTCGATACCAGGAGCCGTATTTTTGTGTTTTTTAATACTGCTCTGGAATTCTTTGAAACTAAATTTCTTTAACAGACTGTCCATTGCAATTTTATTGATATTTTCTACTTGAGGAGGGTAAACTGCTTCTTCTTCTTCAACCCATGGTGGCGTGACTTGGTTTATAAAGGTTGTTGTCCATTCTCCTGCTACTACCTTACTGACTGGTTCTTTACAATTATTTTTTAATTTTCTAACCTCTGTCCATATTTGTGAGATCGGTGTATTTTTATTTATTGAAGTACAAAAATTTCTCCAAGATTCTTTTTTGCGCTTTTTTATTAGTTTTTTACACAAAGCCATTGTTCTTTGTAGACAAATATAATTTTCTGCATTTGAGTTTTGTTTAAAACGCAAAAGAGCATCTTTTTGATTTTTCATTAATATATCACATTCTTCATTCCACCAATGTTTATTAAATTTCGAGTTGATCACTTTTTTCTTTTTGGGTATTGAATTTTCTGCTGCTTTGTTTAATTCTGCTATAAATTTATCATATCGGTTTATATGATTATGATTATTACTGTGTTCAATATTTTCAGAAAAAAGTGACCAATTTGCTTTGTTTAAATTCCATCTGTTTTGATTTGTTTTAATAATATAATTATTACTTTTGATTTCTATTAATATGGGAAAGTGATTAGATCCTAAAGTATTTATTTTTGTTTGCCAATTGCATAATGTAACCAAATCAGGCGATACAATAGACAGGTCTATTGCCGATTTATTCTTTTGATTTAATGAAGGAATGAGCGTTTCCGCGCCATTATTAAGAAAAACTAGATTGGTATTTTCAATTGCTGAAAGTAAATTAATTCCTGCTGTATCAGTAATATCACAACCCCACACTTGGTGGCGACAATTAAAGTCACCCGCCAACAAAAAAGGTTTATCTAGGCTTTCAAGAAACAATGACCAACTTCTTTCAGATATGTTTAATTTTGGTTTTGCATATATCGAATAAATATTTATTGTAAATAAGTTACTTACTTTAACAGCTAGAGAGACAGTCATTAAACCTTCAATACTCTTAAAACTCTTTGTATTGTTAAAAGCAATATTTTTTTTCAGAAGAATACTTACACCACCATATCCATCTTCTCTATCTGAACGAAACAAATGATACCCATTAAAATTTGGTTTTAAATGTTTCTTTAACCAAGTTTCACTTAAAATACTCAAATGAATATTATTATCATACAAAAATTTTTCTAGTAATCCTTTATTGTGTATTAATGATCTTATATTATACTGAAGAATATTGAATTTATTGTTGAATGTTATTAAGAATTGGTAAATTATTCGTTTTAATTGAATTTAACATTTGCTTATTATCTGTTGGTATATACTCTTTTATAACTTTTATAATTGATTCCATTATTGTGTTGCTCTGAATACATGCAGCATCAAAGTGAGTAAAAGAAGAAGTACTCGGCTGACTAAAAGGTACCTTGTGATATTGTGGAATATTTCTAAAACTTTCATATACGGGTCTAGAGGGGATAGTTGGAAGGGTTATTATATCTCTATGCTCTTGGGTTATAGGATCTGGTGGTAATGGACTTGTTGCGATTCTTTTTCTTTTTATGTTGACTGTATATTTAGATCCCTCTGTGGGAGATTTAGTAGCTGATGCATAGCTTGATTTATGTCTATTAAGGGCTTCCACATAGCTTATGTTTTCTGTTGCCATTAAACGTTTAATTGATTTTTGTTCGGAAAATTCTGGACATTTAAATTTATCTGTAGCAGAATGATTGCCTGTACAAAAAATACACGAAGGGTTGTTTTGTTTCTCGCAAGTATCACTAATATGTTCATTACCGCAAAATTTACATCTTTCCTTACCACGACACTGCTTAGCTATATGTCCATAACGCAAGCATTTTAAACATTGTATTATTTTGGGAATATATGTTTCGACATCATAAACAATTTTTTCTATTACTACTTGACTAGGAATTGTTTGTCCCTTAAAAGAGACAATAACAGTCCCTGTAGGAATTAATTTATCCTCAGATTTTCTAAACATTCGCTTAACCTGTGTAACTGTAACAACCTGACCAAATTTACCTTTAATTAAACCTTTTAATTCAATTTCAGAAATATCAGTATCTACATGCCTAACAACACCTCGTTTTTGTGTGTAAAAAGTAGGTATATAAGCATCATAGTTTTTATCCGATAGTGTTTTAGATTCAGCTAATTTATTTGCGGCCAAAAATGTATTACATTCTACTTTCAATTTATTTCTACCAATTATGGAAATATTAACAATATTATGTTTAATTTCATTTTCAGCATTTAATATTAACCTTGCAGCTCCTATTCTATGCAGTTTACCTATATTCCCTGATTTATTTTTTACAAAAACATAGTACGGTCCCTGATCTCCAAGTGAATAGTAATTCTTTTCAATATTTTCAATAGATATTTCGCTTACCTTGTTACTGCCGTTTTGATATTTATTATTTAGATTTATATTTTGATACTGACTTTCTTTCCTTCCCCTATCTGGTGGGATATTCCGATCGTCATCAATTTCCATCGTATTAAATACACACACACAAACCTATTAGTTCAATAGACCCAACTACAAATATTAACTAAAAACTGGTACTGATAATTTACACTTCCTAATTGCCTTCGATGTACACTCGACGAATGTTAATCGACAACTGAATTTTGATGTTTGTTGAAGGTAAACTAAATTCACGAACAAATACTTACAATGTCGAGATAGTATTATGAGGTTTTTTCCTGGTTTTTCCCTCATAATTTACTATGGAATCACTAACAGGAGAATTTTACTGTCATCGTGTCATGTGTTTGTCTTTTTAAAGACGAATTACATGCTATGATTTTTTTCTGACGGATATTCTCAAGTTAAAGTTGATTTTATGTAATCGAATGAACTATCTTATAAGTAAAGTCGTCCCAGGAGCGCAACTCAACAATATTGGCAATATCATTTTAATGTCGTCTACTTTAAAATGCATAATGTATGTCTGAATTGTCAATATAAATGAGTCAGATAAAATTAAATTATTAGAAGAATTTTTCACTATGTAACAAAAAACAAAATTTGTTTAATTTACTGTTTGTATTTTGAGAACGATTTTCGAAGTTGAAATTGAAACGTCAATAAACGTATTTTTATCTTTAATTGTGGCTTATTCCCAGTTTAATAATAATTAATTTACAATGCCACAAGAAAATAGCTTCAGAACAATACAATTTTAGTATTTATTTTACTCGTCAAAATGAGCTCAAACTCAAATAAACTTAGTATGCTAAAAAACTTAGTTGGATACTTAGGAACCGCAAAATACCCCAATACTTGAGGAGCAAAGTGTTTAACCAATGCATCCTTCCTATTATTAAATATGGATGTCAAACCTTAACGAAGCCAAACATGAATAAACTAGCCACAACAGAAAAAAACAATGGAAAGAGCAATGTTAGGTATTGGCGACGTGCAAGTACTTATATGTGATACGAGAAACGATCATGCGCGAGTAGCGGAGAAATCTTGCATTTTTTACTGCAAATTTCATAGATTTCATAAATCTATATTGTAAATTGTCATATTTCATATTCGTTTGTTTATTTACACCTTCTGCCACTGAAGAAAATCCGATTTAGGAAATGCTGTGTTATAAATTGTAAAAATACAACAAAAAATTGTGAATTTAAGCTATATTCGTTTCCAACTTCGAAGCACAAATTACTACAAAGAGAAAAGTGGATTTATATCATAAAAAAGCATAAGTAAAATAACCAAAATTATGCATTATTCTTGCGCCCGATTTTAAAGTCAGTTTGAAATAAATAAATAAAAGTTCACTTTTAAGTATAAATTTTAGTTTCATAACACTCACTTAGAGTTCGTTTTAACCCAAAAGTCAAGTTTAATGTTTAAATTGTATTTTTTTGAAGTTTACAAAAATGCATCAAGTTCAAGTTTTTCTGAAGATGCATTAAGATATGTTCGCTGCCCAAAAGTTTACAGGGAAATAATTAATTGTTCAAACCAATATGATAATATTATGGGCTTAACCTGCTAATTTATGCATTAGCAATATTTATGGTAATTTATTTTTCTTAATTCTTCCACATAATTATTCTTCCATTCTTTTTTGACTTTGGCAACTACTAAAGCTTTTTAATTTGAATCAGTGCTTGGTTGAACAGTTATTTGGTGATCTAGGTACCTACTTTCTCAAATCCAGTTTTTATTATTGCATCCATATTAACAGTAATGCTGTAATTTAATAATGTATGTATTTGTATTTACACTACATACAACGTTTAACGTTTAAAAACATACCGATATAACCTCAATATTACTTTTTCTTCTTATTCTTTTTTGGGGCTACGTCCGTGACAGTTATCCGGTAATGGAAGGAGTTGGGAGAGGCCTATGTCCAAACATGGACGACAGAAGCTTAAAGTACACACATATGACATAGATGCAAGGTGGAGAACATCAAAAACTGGGTAATAAATAGAATAGCAAAATGAAACAATCATATAAGCCGAATTACAACAAATAGGGTAGTAAAAACGGCAAGGGGCGGTTCCCCAATAGCAAGACGAACAGTAGGAAGACCACGAAAACGATGAAATGACAACTTACTGAGGCACGTTGAAAAATAAACCGAGTCATTTCTATATAAAAAGAAGAAGAAGAAGGTTTTAATAGTTTCTTACACCACTATTAAAATACTTGTGGTCTTATTTAGCTTTTAATAGTGACATTGAATCTTGTCATTATTAATTTTTATTACTGCAATAAGAGACACTATAATATTAGTTATTTCTTTTTGTAGGTAATGTTATTTTAATTTAATTTTGAATATCCATATCTTGATTTTTATACATAATACAAATCTAACTGCTTATTACTAAACCTCTAAATTAATTTTATTTTGGAACTGATATAAACATGGTATTCACAAGCCAGGACAGAACATCCAAGGCATAATATTGATAATAATAAATATATTATTTAAGATTTAACTATTTTTAGATAAATGTCTCAAAACACAAATTTACGATAAATAATAAATATTTCTAACTAAATTACTTTTGCATCGATAAGCTACAACCAAAGAGAAATACCAATCACACTGAGATGTACCATCTTAGTTTTAGACGGCGAAGTTAGTTCCACATTATGTTCAAAGTCGCAGCTGATTAATAGCTAGTGAAGATGATTTATAAGCCGAAGTTTCCGAAAGCGACTGTGTGTGTCAGTAGTTAACTAGTGTCACCAGTCAATTAAACAAACTAATGGTGATGAAGCGCATGCATCCATCACTTACGTTTATTCTATGTCAAGGTAAATGTATAGGCGATAATCTTCAAATTACAGCGCGGATGCTCTAAGCAGGAGTGATTATACCTCTGTTACGCCTCATTACACAAACTGGGAAATCTCAGTTAGCTTAAGAGCAATTCAAACAAAACATCAAATCAAATAATATGTTTTATATAGGATGTTCTATTTGCACATTCTAAATGAAAAGTGCCAGACTAGGCTTTAATAAAGTAGTTGTTCGTAGTTTAATAAAAAATGTTTAATAGAATTTTCTGGAAAATTTGAAAATATTAAAAAATTTACAATGTGCATACTACATACAGTGCTAGTCAAAATTCTGTTCCCATTTTGGTATCTTCTGAACGGTTATATTTATAATTGTGAAATTTGGAGATAGGTATTAAACAGTCGGATTCTTATCTAGTCATAACAAGTGATGTAATAGTGACAGATGACCTAGTAGCGCTACTGTGATAGATAATATTAAATAGTACCTTATAACAAGTGATACCTTGTTTGAAAGGTATTGAAAATACCTATTCAAGCATACTTAGGTTATTTGAGTTTATATTTGTAAATATACCATACCTTTGAGCAAGTCATCATCATTATTGGTGCTACAGCCACATAAAATAGCCTCGACCCTTCCAAGTCTATTACGCCAGTCATTTCTATCCATTGCCCACTGTTGCCAGTTTGCTGCGCCTATTTTTCTACCATCCTTATCTACACCATCCCTCTATCTGAGTTTTGGCTTACCCCTACATCTACTTCCCACAGGTTGTGACATAAGTATTTTTCTAGGAGGGTTGTTCTGCTCTGATCTTCCCAGATGTACTGCCCATCTTAGCCTTCCTATTTTAATAAGAGATACTTCGTGTTTACCTTCATTCAAATAAAAGCAGGAGCTTTTCATCTGCCTTGGAAATGGTCCATGTCTCCACTCCGTATGTCAACACTGATTGTATAAGGGTGTTGTATATGGTTATTTTTGTTTTTTGGCTTAAGTTTCTGCTTCTCACATATCTTCTTCTTCTTAACATGCCATACACCAAAGTGCGTAGGCGACTATCTCATTACTAGAATTCTGTTCTTGGCGGCGTGACACAGCTCACCTGTATTGTGTATTCTTGTCCATTCTTTAATATTCCTTAACCAGGATAATTGTTTGCGGCCGGCTCCTCTCCTACCTTTGATCTTCCCTTGTAGGATTAACTGTGGTATTTCATACTTTGCTTCTCTCAATATGTTCCCAAGGTAACCAATCTGCGTTTTTTACTTAATTCGCAGAATTCTCTTTCCACGCCGGCTCTATTAAGGACGTCATCGTCTCGAACTCTATCCACCCAAGGTATGCGCATCATTTTTCTCAATGACCACATTTCAAATGCTTCAAGTTTGTTGATAGATGTTTTGTTCAAAGTCCACGTTTCCATGCCATAAAGCAAGATGGACCATATGTAGCACTTGACCATTTTGTAGCGTATTTCGAAGTTTAGGTGTTGATTACATATGAGTAGTCTGAATTTCACAAAAGCTTATCTTGCCAAGCTTCTCAAGCTATCTTATATATCTACTCAATCCAAAATAGCATTTGTTTGCTTGAATTATTCTCCTCTTCATTTCTTTTGTCATGACATTCTCCTTGGTCACCAGAAGCCTAGTTATGTGAATTTGTCCACCACTTCAAAGTAGGGTTATCAACACTGAATTGATGGAAGATGTTTCGGGCTCTATTGCTGGGTGTTGATATCAGTATCTTGTTTTCTCCTCATTTACTTGCAGGCCCATATTTTTTAAGACATTTGACAAGGTGGTATACATTTCTTCTAGTTTTCATGTTGTGCGGGCAACTAAGTCAACTATGGAGACACGCAAGCGCATCTCCCTGTCGCAGCCTAACATGTGTTTCAAATGCCTGTGATTGTTCGTCCTGTATTTCGACTTTGCACACAACTTTACACATTGTAGTGATAATCAATCTTATCAGTTTATTGGGGATGTGGAATTCATCCATGGCTTCATACAATTTATTTCTTAGGCACTATTATAGGCCGATTTAATATATACGAATTGATGGTATGTGTCGGTATTAAATCCATTGGTTTTTTTTAGTATTTGCCTTAGCAAAAAGATATGGTCCATTGTTGATCGACTAGGCCTAAAACCACTTTGATATTCGCCTAAAAGATCCTCTGAATATGCACTCAGGCGACTATATAAAATACTCTAAAATATTTTGTATGCTGTATTAAGGAGGGTTATTCCCTGATAGTTTCTACATTCCAATTGATCACCCTTTTTGTGTAGCGGGCAAACGATCCCAATACACCACTCTTCCGGAATTTGTTCCTTATTCCAGGCTCTCAGTATAATTTTATATATATGGTTAATCAGAGTAGTAACTCCACATTTAATAAGTTCCGCGGGTATACCATCACTCACTGGAGATTTATTATTTTTCAGGTGTTTTATTGCATCCCATACTTCTTGAATTGATAGAAGCTCCAATGGTGTATTGTTGCTTGCTCCGGGGGTGGGTAATTTGGATCTTCTTCTTCGATAGTAAGTATTCTTTATAGTGTTCCACCCACCTTCACCATACTTCTTCGTTTGTGTTGAGTATATGCTCATCCTTATCTTTAGGTCTATACATAGTCCGATCCTTTTTTTAAATTCCTTTCCTGCATTATTTAAATTTTTATAGAATTTTCTTGTTTGATTTTCGTTTTTTAATGCCTCAAGTTCTTCCAATATTCTATTTTCATAAGTTCGCTTTTTTCTCCAATTGATGTCTTTCTTCTCTAATGACTTTCTTCTCTTCTGAGATCACTATATTTTTGTCCTTTTTTTCAGGTTCTTCTTTGCTTCATCAGTTTATATGCATTGTTCTTTCTTCTTGTAATGTCCTCGCACTCAGCATCGAACCACTTATTGCGTGGTGGTGGTCTTTGCGGTCCTAGAATGTTATTTGCTGCGTCTTTAATATGATTTTTACACATTTCCCATTGTTCACTAATTGTCAGATTTTATTTAGTTCCGTATTTAGGTCAATATAGTTTTAAAACTTTTCTGCCGTTTGCGGATTTTTGAGGAGTTCAATATTAAGGCGTCTTGTTTTGGTACTTCTCTACTTCTTCAAATTTGAGATTTTAGCCCAAATTCTTGTACTAACTAGAAAATGATCTAAAACAATATTGGCGCCTCGATAGGTGCGAACATTCATAAGGTTGGATAAGTGTCTAGCATCTATGATGACATGATCAATTTGGTTGTTCGTTAATTCATCCGGCGAGATCCAAGTTCTCATATGTATTTTTTTTTTCTTTTTCTAAGTCAAAGAATTCATGTCAAACACGACAAGCGACGAAATAAAAAAACGCATAGCAATAGCAACAGAACTGTTCACGGTCTCCAGAAACATTTAAAAAATAAAAATATAAAACATGCAGTAAAGCTTAATATATACAATACCTTAATAAGACCGGTTTTAATATATGGGGCTGAAAACGTGGACCTTATCACAAAATGATAAAAGACTTCTTGGTGTTTATGAGAGAAAAATTCTTAGAAAGATTTTTGGGGCCGTAAATTAAAATGGGCTATGGCGTCCAAAATACAACTTTAAACTATATCAGTTATACAACGATCCGGATATTATAAAATTCGTTAAAGTGCAGAGATTTAGATGTGCTGGACACATTGCTAGAATGTCAGATCACGAATACACGAAGATATTTACATTTTCAAAACCAGAGAACACAAGAAGCAGAGGACGACCACGATTGAGATGGATTAATGATGTGGAAGAAGATCTACAGATTCTACCTAAGGGTTAGAAGATGAAGGGAACTTGCAAGGAATCGACATGAGTGGCGACTTCTTTGTGAGCAGGCCAAGACCAAAACTAATTGTCGAGCCACTTATGATGATGTTTACACTGTATATTGTATGCTTGGATTTCCAAAACATTAAATTATATAAAAATAATACTGCACTAGAAAATTTTTGCCATATGATTTACATTTTTAATAACTTGTAGACCTAATCCAGCCCTTTAAATATTATGGTTTTTTTTTTCAAGGAAATTGTGAATATTTAAAATCCTAATAACTTGAGGTATATAAAACTTTCTACAAAGTTTGTATATTTTTAAACAATGCATTTAAAAATGCTGTTCCATTAAAAAAAACAACTTTGGTTCATTTCGTTGTTCTGATTGACCCTGTAAAATAAAAAATAATTTAAAATTCTAGACGCCTTTGGAATGTATCAGTTTTATTAAGGCCATTTCTCGCGATTTTGGGCATAACTAAATTCCAATGTAAAAGTTTATATCAAATAACGCAAAAACTATGGCAGATATTGAATTGATTCTTTTTTTATATGTAAGGTCTTAAAAAGTTCTAGTACACTATTTGGTTGTAAATTAATAAATTGTTTAAACAATATTTTTTTTTAAATATTTTTGGTTAAAATAAACGTAAATTTTTTTTTTTGAAATAGGGCACTACAGAATTTTACCCACTTTCCGAATCTGTTTTTATTTTTAACATAAAGTGTAACACAAAGCAGCTATTTCATATAAAACTATTTAAAAAATGTTAAATTGTACTAAATGTACTCTCTCTCTCGGTCAATACAAGCTGTCCTTGTTGATAGTTTCTGGACTCTCGCCGACGAGTAGGTAAGAAAGAAGGAGGGTCATAAATAATGTTGAATAACATTATTAGGGCTTATTTCGACTTTTGACTAGTTTTGACAAACCAGTGTGTTTTGTTGTTTTTAAAATGGGTAGTTCGCGAAGACGTTTATGTTCCGGACGAAAAAGTCGACGACGACTGTTTCTATATACTGTTTTTATAATAATACTATTGTTTCAGTATTTATTTATATAATTATAATTTATTATGCAGAAACAGAGTAATATTTTGGTCAATCGGTCAGTACATTTTTTTGTATTTCAATCAGAATTATTATTTTCTTTTCTTCTTTACATGAACTCAGAGTAATAACCAAATATTTTGCAGTATTTGAATATGGAATTTGATTAATTATATTTATTGGACTATTTATTTTGAACGTTTTTGTTAGTAAAGTTTACATAATATATGAAGTTTGTTTCGTCACTTGCTTGTCCAGTCATATTAGTCCAGAGTAATAAGGATTTTCTCGTGACAATCAATAATCCAGGTAGCTGACAACTCTTTTAGTTATTGTAGACATATAAGAACAGAACCTACCGGTTTCCTGCCTTAAGTTCGGAGCCGTTTTTTAATGATTTAATGTAATGCAAGAAACGCGATTTTTTCCACTCCATTAGAAAGCTAAATACTTGACATAAAATTACAAAATTTTATTTTTTAGAATATTGACAAAGCTTCAAAATGCTGATTTTTGTAAGTTGAAAAGTCAATTTGTTGCTTTGCAAACTGCAAAATAAGTGACAATTGATATTTGTTAAAAACTTTGAATACAACAACTTTACTTTAGAGTTTCAGCGAAGGTTGGGTATTGGGATACTTAACAAACCCTCAAAATTTGGAACCGATATATTAATTAGTTTAAAAGTTATTGTATTTGTTTATCCCAGAGGTCTTTTTTTTAACAATAAAATAAGACAGAAAATAATAAAGATAGGGTAATGCTGTGGGCGACAAATGAAAGCAAAAGATACTATCAATATGTATTAAAAATTGATAAAAAAATGATTTATCATAATCAAAAATCCTGATGCCAAATTTTTGAAATTATCTAGTTTATAAACATTTAGAACTTTAAAAACATTGTCCTTAGAAGAAATATTTTTTTTACATTCGAAAAGCTAGTATTTTCCCCGAATTTTCAAACAAAAAAATTTGTCCTAGGTTAATTTGGGCCAAAGTTAGCCATGTTTTTTTGTTAATTCACAGCTAATTTGATTATAATAATTAAGGAACCTCTTTGACGCCATGATAAAGAATGGGATTTGTATTTTTTGATAAAAAATTTGCACAAATGTTGTACCTTTACAGGACCTTCTACGAATTTTAAAAAGTAGTTCAAATGGTGATTAGGAAGAACCTACAAATTCATGGAGTACAAATCCATACCGAACAAACAATTTCAAATTAATAAAATTTTCTACATCTCCGGTTCTACTCAATGGATTTTGATCATTATTTTTTAATTTGTATGTAATTTCTACGTACATTACAAATATGTAATTTGTTTATATATTAATTAATTAATTAATTCATAATCTAGTTTGTTTAAACAATTAAATGTGAATAGAGAAAAAATAATTTTCTTCCAAAAATCTATTTTTTAACACTATTATCATTAATAATCATAGTAAAGATTGCGTTGTTTGCCTTAAATTGTTAATAATTAAAAAATGGCTCGAAATTCAAGGCAGGAAACAAGTAGGTTTTCTTCCTATAGGTCTACAATAACTAAAAAAGTTGTCAGTGACCTGGATTATTGAGTGTCACGAACATGGTCTATTTTTTGCTTATTTCCCTGGAGTAGGTATATATTTGATAAAGATCTGTGTAATTTCTCTGTCGCTTCCTGGCTGGTTTTGCATATAGCTATGATAGAAGTGTCATCGGTAAATGTTTCAATTGTATTATTTTCTAGGATAATAATATAATACGTATACAAAAGGTATACAAAAGACACTTATTTGTGGCAGCCCTGCTGTAATTTCTTTGAGTTCCGTTTATGTATATTCCTGTTTAATTCTGAAATATCTTTCCAAGATGCAGGATTCAATAATTTGAGAGTATCGTTTTGGTAAATATAGTCTTAATTTGTAGTTATGGCATCTTTGCCATACTTTATCATATATCTGAGTCACAACCTAAATTGTCCATCATACTATCCTTCATGATCCATGTTTTACATCCATATAGTAATACAGTATATTTACATATAACAAATTAAATCCTTAGTTGTAAATTTTTGAAATAAGTACTCAGTATACATCTAAGTTTCATAAATGCTTCTCATAAATCTAAACTTTTGTAATCCGTTGTTTGTTGACAATTAGTTGCATGGGGCTGTCTTGTTTACTAACCACAAGTAAATTATCTTATTTCTTTCAGTTGACAATAATAATTGTCTGTTAGATTAGTATTATAATAAGTAAATTAGTCTCTTATTGAATGATAATAAACAACACAGCAAACGTATTCTGAAACTATTTCTTGTGTCATGTTATATTTTATTAGATTTTGGTGTAATAAACCACAGCCTATCAAATTCAATATCAAAAATCAAAATTTAGTCAAAATCAATTTAGAAATTATATCGTAAATAATAAATATTTGAAAACTAATTCATATATTCCTCCCGCGATTTGAGCTACTAATTTTATAAATCGCACCACTAATAGACGTAAATCCCTTCATTTTAATTTCATGAATGTTTTTATTCGCCACATCTCAACATTTTCCATTTCAGAATATTTATCATCAAACTGTAATATTATACGCTAAAAGCCGATTTGTCAGCAAAAAACAATAACAAAAGAAAATATAAGACATGAAAAAACCAATACACTTATATCTTGTTATTACATACATTATTATGTTATAAAATTTTATAAAAGTTTGTCTTCGATTTAATTGTTATGAATTCTTTTGTTATTGTTTTTTTGCTGACAAATTGGCTTTTAACGTATATTACAGTTTGATGATAAATATTCTGAAATGGAAAATGTTGAGATGTGGCGAATAAAAACATTCATGAAATTAATACGTCTATTAGTGGTGCGATTTATAAAATTAATAGCTCAAATCGCGGGAGGAATATATGCATTAGTTTTCAAATATTTATTATTTACGATATAATTTCTAAATTGAACCACTTTCACTTCTTTAGGTAACAATGTATCTGTCTTGACAACTAAATAGGTAATTAGACAAAATAATGATTATTTATTTCAAAACAGGAGTTTAAAGAATTAGAAGAAGGTAGTCCGGGCCCAGTTAAACAATCAAGTTTATTCCAGTGGAAGCAATCAGGAGGATTATTTTTCGTTTTGGCTCAGCTGACATGCTCCCTCTAGCACTAGAGCCCATGAAACTATGGTAAAAAGCATGCTTTTATTTACACGGTTGTGAAACGAGACGATTAACAGAGACATCGAAGAAAGATATGTCGCTGAAATGGATGCAATAAAGTATGAGAATAGAAGGTACAGTCATGGATGGCATACAATGAAGGCATCTCAAATGGTACGGCCATGTCCAATGAATGAAAGACAGTAGACTCCCGAAACAAGTACCTCTATAAACAACTACAAGAATCCAGAAGAAAGGACTACCGTAGAAAACACGGATGGAACGAATATAAAACTCAATGAGCTCGAAAGTACTTAAAGAACAATGGAACAACCGAATTCAATGAAAAATGGACGTCGGAAGACGTTTTATACGGATTATATCATATTACGAGTATAGGTACATTGTTATTATATCATATTATATCTATTTATATAATACATTATATACACGATATTGAAGGAGGTTACAACATAGATAATCAACAAAATCTACATTGTCAACTACATAGTGAAGACCCAACAATAATAGAAGTGTCAAATGCCGTCTTAAAACATAAAGTAAATAAAGCCACAGGAATCGATTAAATCTGCTGGGAAATGTATGAAAAGGTGATGATCAACTTTTTAGTTATTAGTTTTAAATTGTTTGTTCGGTATAGATTTGTACTCCATGAATTTGTAGGTTCTTCCTAATCACCATTTGAACTACATTTTTAAAATTCGTAGAAGGTCCTGTAAAGGTACAACATTTGTGCAAATTTTTTATCAAAAAATACAAATCCCATTCTTTATCATGGCGTCAAAGAGGTTCCTTAATTATTATAATCAAATTAGCTGTGAATTAACAAAAAAAACATGGCTAACTTTGACCCAAATTAACCTAGGTCAAATTTTTTTATTTGAAAATTCGGGGAAAATACTAGCTTTTCGAATGTAAAAAAAGATTTCTTCTAAGGACAATGCTTTTAAAGTTCTAAATGTTTATAAACTAGATAATTTCAAAAATTTGGCATCAGGATTTTTGATTATGATAAATCATTTTTTTATCATTTTTTAATACATATTGATAGTATCTTTTGCTTTCATTTGTCGCCCACAGCATTACCCTATCTTTATTATTTTCTGTCTTATTTTATTGTAAAAAAAAACCTCTGGGATAAACAAATACAATAACTTTTAAACTGATTAATATATCGGTTCCAAATTTTGAGGGTTTGTTAAGTATGCCAATACCCAACCTTCGCTGGAACTCTAAAGTAAAGTTGTTGTATTCAAAGTTTTTTACAAATATCAATTGTCACTTATTTTAAAATCAGCATTTTGAAGCTTTGTCAATATTCTAAAAGATAAAATGTTGTAATTTTATGTCAAGTATTTAGCTTTCTAATAAGTGGAAAAAATCGCGTTTCTTGCATTACATTAAATCATTAAAAAACGGCTCCGAACTTTAGGCAGGAAACAGGTAGGTTTTGTTCTTATATATCTACAATAACTAAAATAGTTGTCAGCTACCTGGATTATTGATTGTCACGAGAAAATCCTTATTACTCTGGACTAATATGACTGGACAAGCAAGTGACGAAACAAACTTCATATATTATGTAAACTTTACTAACAAAAACGTTCAAAATAAATAGTCCAATAAATATAATTAATCAAATTCCATATTCAAATACTGCAAAATATTTGGTTATTACTCTGAGTTCAAGTAAAGAAGAAAAGAAAATAATAATTCTGATTGAAATACAAAAAAATGTACTGACCGATTGACCAAAATATTACTCTGTTTCTGCATAATAAATTATAATTATATAAATAAATACTGAAACAATAGTATTATTATAAAAACAGTATACAGAAACAGTCGTCGTCGACTTTTTCGTCCGGAACATAAACGTCTTCGCAAACTACCCATTTTAAAAACAACAAAACACACTGGTTTGTCAAAACTAGTCAAAAGTCGAAATAAGCCCTAATAATGTTATTCAACATTATTTATGACCCTCCTTCTTTCTTACCTACTCGTCGGCGAGAGTCCAGAAACTATCAACAAGGACAGCTTGTATTGACCGAGAGAGAGAGAGTACATTTAGTACAATTTAACATTTTTTAAATAGTTTATATGAAATAGCTGCTTTGTGTTACACTTTATGTTAAAAATAAAAACAGATTCGGAAAGTGGGTAAAATTCTGTAGTGCCCTATTTCAAAAAAAAAAATTTACGTTTATTTTAACCAAAAATATTTAAAAAAAAATATTGTTTAAACAATTTATTAATTTACAACCAAATAGTGTACTAGAACTTTTTAAGACCTTACATATAAAAAAAGAATCACCTCAATATCTGCCATAGTTTTTGCGTTATTTGATATAAACTTTTACATTGGAATTTAGTTATGCCCAAAATCGCGAGAAATGGCCTTAATAGAACTGATACATTCCAAAGGCGTCTAGAATTTTAAATTATTTTTTATTTTACAGGGTCAATCAGAACAACGAAATGAACCAAAGTTGTTTTTTTTTTAATGGAACAGCATTTTTAAATGCATTGTTTAAAAATATACAAACTTTGTAGAAAGTTTTATATACCTAAAGTTATTAGGTTTTTAAATATTCACAATTTCCTTGAAAAAAAAAAACCATAATATTTAAAGGGCTGGATTAGGTCTACAAGTTATTAAAAATGTAAATCATATGGCAAAAATTTTCTAGTGCAGTATTATTTTTATATAATTTAATGTTTTGGAAATCCAAGCATACAATATACAGTGTAAACATCATCATAAGTGGCTCGACAATTAGTTTTGGTCTTGGTCTGCTCACAAAGAAGTCGCCACTCATGTCGATTCCTTGCAAGTTCCCTTTATCTTCTAACCCTTAGGTAGAATCTGTAGATCTTCTTCCACATCATTAATCCATCTCAATCGTGGTCGTCCTCTGCTTCTTGTGTTCTCTGGTTTTGAAAATGTAAATATCTTCGTGTATTCGTGATCTGACATTCTAGCAATGTGTAACAAAAACGTTCAAAATAAATAGTCCAATAAATATAATTAATCAAATTCCATATTCAAATACTGCAAACTATTTGGGTATTACTCTGAGCTCATTTAAAGAAGAAAAGAAAATAATAATTCTGATTGAAATACAAAAAAATGTACTGACCGATTGACCAAAATTCTACTCTGTTTCTACATAATAAATTATAATTATATAAGTAAATATTGAAACAATAGTATTATTATAAAAACAGTATAAACATTTAGAAGGAAAATGTCACAACTCAACAGAAAATATTTCTATTCATATAAAAATTTAATCAAATTATAGGTACTTACTGCTTATTTATATAAAATTTCCTCAATCGTCGTCGGCTTTTTCGTCCGGAACATAAACGTCTTCGCGAACTACACATTTTAAAAACAACAAAACACACTGGTTTGTCAAAACTAGTGAAAAGTCGAAATAAGCCCTAATAATGTTATTCAACATTATTTATGACCCCCAAATAGTGCACTAGAACTTTTTAAGACCTTTCATATAAAAAAAGAATCATCTCAATATCTGCCATAGTTTTTGCGTTATTTGATATAAACTTTTACATTGGAATTTAGTTATGCCCAGAATCGCGAGGAATGGCCTTAAGAACTTGTTTTTATATACTCCATAGTTTGGCCCTAATCAAAGAAAGCGGGAGATATGGCGCACCTTTGATATTTACAGTAGAAAAGCTATAGCCAGACTGATGCTATTTAGAAATAGAAATATAATCAAATAAATATTAATATATGTCGAGATTAGGACTGATAGATAGGATTGTCCAAGATCTTTCGGGATATGGCTAGGAATGAAGATAACAAACGTGAAGATGTAACTGGAAATTTGAAGGACTTGTAATGAGCAGACAATATGTCTAAATTTAACACACAGCAGAAGTACATGATACAGGCATATGCATGCATATAAAATTATTTAATTTGTTTGATAACTTATTTACAGAAAGCGACTGTAATATAATGCTATATAGTCGCTAGGCTTATACCGATTTTCTAGAAATGTTATCACACAAAGTTTCAATCCCAATGTAATTTACTCGGCTATCTGCTTTTACGATATCCATAAATTTCGACCATAAAACAAAATACGGCTGCAGTTGTACATTAGGGTCGAGAATGTTCACAATGTCGGCTTATTTTATTTAGAGTTTTAGCACTCTTCTAGCAGCCGATCGATGCTTATTGCACAACGCAAACCTGTTGAGGGAATATTTGATGAAAGATTTCGTCTCGCGAATTAAGTTAAGTGCTGATGTTCCCATTTTTAAGGGTCCTCAATAACAAAAACTATATACCTCATTACCTCATTTTGTATAGTCCCAAATTTAATCGAATAGTGCTAGCCTTATCTAACAAATATAGTTTATTTTAAAATATATTAATTATTGAATATATATATATATATATATATATATATATATATATATATATATATATATATATATATATATATATATATATATAACACTGTTTTTGATGGTTTGGAGTCAATAAAAGGGGCTATTTGTTGACTATTTTTTACTCGAGCTTTCAATTGTGATTACAATTTTTATCAAGAGCTTCTAAAAAATACAAAATGTCTTACAAAGTTGAACTAGAAATAAAAAAATTTTTGTTAACTCACCAAATAAAATTAGTTTTTTATATAAAACTACTGCTTACATATTAAATACAAAAAATATTAATAAAAAAATGTCTTATTCTAATAAATGTTTCTCTGAAAAATTTTAGATGAAGTTTCTTAAGAAAAAAACATTGAATTTATAAACAAAAATAGAATAGCTACAACCAGCCTAAATGACATAAATACTAACTTAAAAATTTTTATTTTTGACATATTGTCAAAAATAAAATTTTGTTTAAAAAATTCTTCTTTGTTTGGTAACAAAAAAGAAGAAGATTTATTCACCATTGATAGATGCCCAAAAAAATGTAACAAATACATGGAAAATTCAAAATGTGATATTTTACTGACTGCATAAATTAAATAGAAATTATATAATTATAAATTTTGCTTAAATTTTGAATTTCTGACCTTTTGTTTAAATTATTATCGCTTTTGCTAATACAAACCATTTCCAAAAAAGTTCTTTTAAATTTATTACTTTCATTACATAAAATTTTAATAATATCAAAATCCATAATATGGTCTTTGTCTATTACATGCTCTGCCAAAGCACAAGATGGTTTCTTAATTCTACAATCACTCTTGTGAGAAATAATGCGATTTGAGAGATTTCTTCCAGTCTCACCAATATACTCAGCTTCACACTGAGTACAAACAATGCTGTATACTACATTTGTTTGATCTAATTTGTCTATAGGATATTTAGTTTTGGAATATAAAGATGAAATAGTTTTGATGTTCTTTGTTGCTATTTTTATATTGTCAATAACCTTTAATGTTTGTATTAATTTAGGAGTTAATGATGGTATAAAAGGTAGTGAATGATAATACAGGGTGTTTCAAAAAAAGGTAACCCCGTCTCTAGTGTAGGTAAAACACTGAAAAATAATTGGGGTTTGCTTAGTAAAAAATTTTTGTAACGCCATCCGTTTTCAAGATACAGGGCGTTAAAGAAAAAAAAATTACGTATTTTTTACGATTTTGCCAAAACTACTGGCAACATTGTAATGAAATTTTATACGAATATGTTTTGGAAGCTGATACATCCCATGAATTTGTTTTTATATCTTATTCTCATAGAGGGCGCTAGTTACACGGATCGTACTAAGTATTAGTCAATATAACTTTTTTAAGAGTATAATTATTAATCAAAATTTCAAGTAAACTTAAACATCATTCAATTTTACACGAAAAAGGTACTCCTGGTAAAACTCGATACTGTGAACCGTTTTCGAAATATTTTGATTTGAAAATTATGAAGTAATAATTGATGCTGGTAGTAATCATAAAGTTCTAATAGATATACCTCTATTTTCTAGAAGTGTGCCATGGAAATTTGATATTTATTGATTGTTATGACGATAAATCAACAATAATTGGAGTTTTGCAACCTTGTTATTTGTAAAATCAAATCAAAATGTACTCAAATGTTGAATACACTGACATGTTATTAACCTTAGGCGAATGTTCTAGTGCAGTTGTGACACGTTATGCAGAAAAGTTACCAAGTAAAAAAACATTTAGAGCCGTTGAACGATGTTGTCGAGAAACTGGGAATGTGAGACCAAATAAAATAAATTTTGGTAGACCAAGAACAACAAGAACAATTAATAAAGAAAATAATATTTTAAATTTACTTGACCAAGATCCAACAATTAGCGTAAGGAATATAGCAAGACAAACAAATACTTCTTCTTCGTCAAGTACTTATCGGATACTGAAAGAATAGTAATTACATCCTTATCATTACAGACAAGTCCAAGAGCTCTTGCCAGATGATCTACCGGTTAGAGTGGATTTTTGTGAAACATTGCAACAAAGGACAGTCCACAATCCAAATTTTTTAAAATGCATTCTTTTTACGGACAAGGCCACTTTTACGCGACAAGGTATGTTTAACTCGGACTACGCAGTTTGTTCGTATATTAAGGAAAAAGTCTATGCTACAGAGGTAAATTCACGCCAGGAATTGGAAGAAAGAATTTAACGTCAATTTAATGACATCATAGATGATCCCCTACCGTTTAGAAGGTTAATGGAATCTTTAGAAAAAAGAATAGACTTGTATATTCGCGAAAACGGAGGGCATTTTGAACACTTACTGTAATTGAATTTTACTTTATGTTCTTCTTCATTAGTTTAATTTTCTTCTTGTGAATTTTGTTTAATTACTAACTATTTTATACCAGCATCAATTATTACTTCATAATTTTCAAATCAAAATATTTCGAAAACGGTTCACAGTATCGAGTTTTACCAAGAGTACCTTTTTCGTGTAAAATTGAATGATGTTTAAGTTTACTTGAAATTTTGATTAATAATTATACTCTTAAGAAAGTTATATTGACTAATACTTAGTACGATCCGTGTAACTAGCGCCCTCTATGAGAAAAAGATATAAAAACAAATTCATGGGATGTATTTCAACAATGTTTTTCAACACTACTTATGATTAAATTTAAAGGTAAATTAGTAAAAAGTAAATTAGTGTTGAAAAACATTGGAATGAGATTTCGCAACATACTAATATTGACTTATTACATTTTAAAACACTCATCAACTTTGTTTTTGATTCTAATATTTTTATATTTAATGGTGTTTTTTATAAACAAATTTTTGGTAGCCCTATTGGATCTAGTCTTTCACCCATTCTAAGTAGCTATGTCATGGATGATGTTATTAGTGATTGTATCAATAATTGCACTTTTTTCATTCCATTTATCAAAAGATATGTAGATGATCTAGTTTTGGCACTTCCTAAACACAAAATTCTTGAAACAGTCAACATTTTCAACAATCATAATCAACATATACAATTTACAGTTGAGGAAGAGGTAGATAATTCTCTACCATTCCTTGACATGAGAATTGTAAGAAATACAGACAATATGTTGAAAACTAGATGGTTCAGAAAACCCATATGTAGTAATAGATTTATAAGCTATTACTCTAGTCATCCAAATAAAATGAAAATGAACCTTATAACAGGATTAAAGGAACGTGTTTTAAAACTTTCTCATCCAGACTATCTACAAGAAGATCTTCATTTGTTAAAAAATATTTTAATTGAAAACTCTTATCCTCCTGATATGCTACATAGGATGCTTTTTTCTAATTTATTAAATATAAATAACTTAACACCATTTTTTGCTAAATCTCAAAACACTGTATCCAACAATCAAAACATATATTATCATTCACTACCTTTTATACCATCATTAACTCCTAAATTAATACAAACATTAAAGGTTATTGAGAATATAAAAATAGCAACAAAGAACATCAAAACTATTTCATCTTTATATTCCAAAACTAAATATCCTATAGACAAATTAGATCAAACAAATGTAGTATACAGCATTGTTTGTACTCAGTGTGAAGCTAAGTATATTGGTGAGACTGGAAGAAATCTCTCAAATCGCATTATTTCTCACAAGAGTGATTGTAGAATTAAAAAACCATCTTGTGCTTTGGCAGAGCATGTAATAGACAAAGACCATATTATGGATTTTGATAATATTAAAATTTTATTGAAAGTAATAAATTTAAAAGAACTTTTTTGGAAATGGTTTGTATTAGCAAAAGTGATAATAATTTAAACAAAAGGTCAGAAATTCAAAATTTAAGCAAAATTTATAATTATATAATTTCTATTTAATTTATGCAGTCAGTAAAATATCACATTTTGAATTTTCCATGTATTTGTTACATTTTTTGGGGCATCTATCAATGGTGAATAAATCTTCTTCTTTTTTGTTACCAAACAAAGAAGAATTTTTTAAACAAAATTTTATTTTTGACAATATGTCAAAAATAAAAATTTTTAAGTTAGTATTTATGACATTTAGGCTGGTTGTAGCCTAAAATTTTTCAGAGAAACATTTATTAGAATAAGACATTTTTTTATTAATATTTTTTGTATTTAATATGTAAGCAGTAGTTTTATATAAAAAACTAATTTTATTTGGTGAGTTAACAAAAAATTTTTTATTTCTAGTTCAACTTTGTACGACATTTTGTATTTTTTAGAAGCTCTTGATAAAAATTGTAATCACAATTGAAAGCTCGAGTAAAAAATAGTCAACAAATAGCCCCTTTTATTGACTCCAACCCATCAAAAACAGTGATATATTTTTTCCAAACGAGTCACAAGTACTTCTTTTTTCGTACTCTTATATATAAATATATATATATATATATATATATATATATATATATATTATATATATAATATATATATATATATATATATATATATAAATATATAATATATATATATATATATATATATATATATATATATATATATATATATTATTATATAACCCCCTCTGTGGCTCAGTGGTAAGAGCGCCTACCTTTAAACCTAAAGGTCGTGAGTTCGAATCCCATCTGGGTAGGGAAATTTTTGTTTATTAAAAATTAATGAATGAAAATAATTTTCTATCCATGTGCGATCGGTACTCACCGGAGGGACCGCAGACGTTCGGATACAATTAGAGTCTCTTAGCAAAGACAATGACGTCGACTTTGCTAAGTATCAAGACAATTACTCTACACATACACACACACTACACTAGGTACCTGACTGTACCATCCCAATGATCATAGTTGTCGAGGCATTAACTAAATAAAAAAAAAAAGAATATGTATATATATATATATATATATATATATATATATATATATATATATATATATATATATAGTACAGGTTGTTTACAACTGTCGTTGTTTTCCTGTCCCTAGTTTCCATCGTTTCCTATCTCGATGTCGGCTTCATTTATCTGTCTTCCTTCAATGGCTTCATTCACGTCATCTCGCCAGTTTCTTCTTGGACGCCTTCTTTTCCTTCTTTCGGTTGGGATCCATTTTAATATTTTCTTTGGCCACCTCTCGTCTGCCATTCTGTTTACATGACCGAACCAAGTTAGTTGTTTTTTCTGGACTTCATCTATAATGTCTTTTTCTTGCTCCATTCTACGTTTTATTTCTTCATTGCGGATTCTGTCCATACTTGTCAATCTACAGCTTCTTCTCATAAAATCCATCTCGGTAGCTTGTAATTTTTTCCTGTTTCTTTTACTAGTGTCCCATATCTCTGCTCCGTATGTTACCACCGGCCCAACCAAGTTTAGGCATTTGGTAATGTTTCTGCCTTTGTTTATTCTTGTATTTATTTCTTCATGGCTATTTCCGTCTTTTGTAAACACTACTTCTAGGTATTTTACTCTATTTGTTCCTTTGATTTTGTCACTCTCCAATGTCAGGTTTCGACTGTATTTTTCCCCACTGAGAGATATTCGCATTTTTGTAAGTTCATTGTCAGTCCACATTCTTCGTACTCTGTTTGTAGTGTCCTAACCATATAGCTGAGATCGTCTATATCTTCTGCTACCACTAGTTGGTCATCAGCGAAGAATAGTGTATAGAGAATATCCTCGTCTAATTGTATTCCCATATTTCTGCATTGTTTTTGCCACTTTTTTAGAGATCGATCCAGATATATTTTAAACAGCGTAGGTGATAAACAACATCCCTGTCGTAGCCCTTTCGTAGTGTTGAATTTCTCACTAAGTTTGCCACCTATTTTAATTGATGCGGTGTTGTTTACATACCACTTTTGAGTTGCTATTATTAACGAAGGTTTTATTTCCATGTTTTGCATTTCACTCCATAAATTATTTATCGGTATGTTATCATATGCCTTTTCAAGATCTATCAGGGCTATATGTGTTTCTTTGTTTCTTTGTTGTCGCTTTTCGATTAATATTTTAAGTGTAAATAGATTATCGATAGTCGATCTTCCAGCTCTGAATCCGCATTGTTCTTTTGGTTGTTTCATACGAATGTCTTCTTCTATGACGTTTCGAAGTATTCGGGAGTAGAGTCGTCCTATAGTGGGGATGACAGCAATTCCTCTATAGTTTCTGACATTGTTTCGTGCTCTTTTTTTGTATATTGGGGTTATATATGCCTCACGCCATTCTAACGGGGTCTCTTCTCCATTCAGGTATCGTTGGAACAGATCTTTGAGCATTTCCCACAGTTTAGCTGAGCCGTATTTAATAAATTCTGGTGAGATGTTTCCTAGGCCTGGCGCTTTTATAAGTTTAAAAGATCTTATCGCTTCTACGATATCTGTCATGTTCAATTCAATGAATTCTGATCGTATGTCTCTGTTTGCATTTTCGTATTGAAAATTTTGTCGTCCTTCTTGTAGTAACTGTTTAAAGTAGTCTACCCAGTCTTTTTCTGTTATGTTACTTAAATCTAATTTATTGTTGGTTGACGTTTTTATCGATTTTAGCGTTCTCCAGGCTTCTGAACTTTTCGATCCTCCAATCATTTGTTTTATGTTTTCGCATTTCTTTTCCCAAGATCTATTTTTCATTTTTGTTACTTCCGTCTTTACCAGTTTATTTAGGTTTTTATATATTTCTTTAGAGGGGTCGTCTTTTTTTCTAGATTCTGTTAGGTATGCTTCTTTTTTCTTTCTTTATCATTTCATCTATTCCCTCATCCCACTAATATGGTTTTTGTTTTGCGCGTATTTGAGTGCCTATTGCCTCTTCTGCTGCTTCTTCAATACTGTGTACTATGAGCTTGTATTCTTCTCCTATTGTTCTATTTTCTATTACCAGTTTTCCATCTAACCTTCTTTGGTATAAATACTGCACGCTGATATCTTCTAGACTTTATAGATTATAGTGCTCTTTATTTGTTGTTACGTTCTTATTTACATTTGCTGTTTCGTATTTTCCCAATCTCGGTATGGTCATATTTCCGATTACTAGGTAATAATCACTTCCACAGTCAGCTCCTCTCTTTACCCTAACGTCTAAAACTGTTAGTGTTGGTTTTTGTCTCATTATAATATAGTCGATGATGGATTTTTGGTCTCTAGAGCGGTGTTTCCAGGTATATTTGTGTATATCTTTGTGTGCATAGAAGGTAATTGTGATTCTTAAATTGTATTGTTCGCATAGATCTATTAGTCTTTCGCCATTATTATCATTAATTATTGAAGAAAGAGCCAAATCCGCGGAAAAAGTTATCGTCAAGCAGTTTCTTAAAAAACATTCAGTGTTGAATATTTTTAAATTAAATTCTAAGATAAACTAAACTGAACTTTAGACCATTTGCCAATAAGTGGATATAATATCAGTCAACAATCAAATAAATGCCGATGCCTAAGCTGCAATCAACTTCAAGATTCAGTCAAGCATAGCTCATTGATCCTAAGAGGTCGACATTTACCAAAAAATACAGTATCAACTTAAAATTTAAACCGAATAATATAAAATTATATTAAATATATTTCTTAATGCTCACTTCTAGAACCACAAGGTAAAATTGGTGGAACGGTTTTCACAAGGTGTGGTTACCGGCGACCCGAAAATATTTTTCAAAATAAAAGACATTTAAATGTTTTTTAAAGTTATTTGTCAAAATATGTACTAAATGATTTGATTTCTATCAGATCAGAAAATGTATTGTTAGATAACGATGAGCAAAACTAATATACAGACGAGTCAAAATACTTTTAAAGATGTCAAAAATACATTAAAGAACAAGTTAAGAATTGAATAGTTTATTCTTGAATTATTAACAATCTCCACAAATACTAGATTGGTGTTCTGCACCCCCTTTTTTTAAAATAAACACTAATTTTTGAGGATTTACAGTGGGTATTTTGGCTGGATATCCCAAATAATCACAAATATATTCCCTTAACTTTTTCGGACTTTTTTTGACCTTAATATTATCCAAATCTATGCACCAACCTTGGACAAGTCTGAAAATTAAGTAAAACAATTATATAGAGGGATTAAGGAGTAAATAAAACTGATCAAGAAGAACCAGACTCTTATTATCATGGGACATTTCAATGCGAAGGTAGGGCGAGGACGTGTTGAAGATGTCGTGGGTGACTTTGGTTTGGGAGATTGAAACGAAAGAGGTAATATGCTAATCCAGTTCTGTCAAGAAGAAAAATTAATCATTGCGAATACCTGGTACAAACTGCCACCTCGGAGACTCTACACCTGGAAGTCTCCACAACATTCGCATGACAACATCGTAAGAAATCAAATTTATTTTTTATTGATTACTCAGAGATACAAAAAAGGATTTCAAGGAGTAAAAACGTACCTTGGAACAGATATCGGAACTGATCACAATCCCGTAGTAGGAAAATTGAAAATTAAGATTAACCCTCAACTACAGACATACCATTATTAGTATGTAACAACAGAGTCCCGGTATTTTTTACCGGTCAAATTACAAAAAATTATAAAATTGAGTCAAAATATAAAGTTAATAAAAAAACACAAAAAAAATACATTTTGTATTTTTCTGTAGTGTCTAGATATGGGAGAACTGGTGAAATGAGTTATTTTAGTAATAAAATACAAGATTTGTAAAAAATAATCTAATAAGCGATAATTTTGGTAATATTTTTGGTCCATTTTTTGAAATAAACAGCCATAATTGCCATGAAAAAAAAATTTGATTTTTTTTAAACAAATAAACCTAATATATAATCATAAAGGAAACATAAAATAGTATTAACGAAAATCTATACATTCATGTGAAAAAAACTGCAAGAGATCAAGTTGTCAAAAAAATTAAGTGGCACATTCCTTGCAAACTCTTGTCGTGCATTGTAAACATATCGGAATCTTGCACGTTATGCAAATATGAGTGTTTTTTTTTCTTTTTTGGCAGCACATCTTTTGCACGTTGTTCTTTTATTTTCTTCAAATGGTAGGACTTCAAATGGAGTATCCATTTGAAGTATACGTTGCATAGAAAATCTGACGTCACGTGGCATATTCGAATTTTGGAACCTACGTTTCATTTCTTGCTGTACCAGCATCATTCCTAATTGTTTGTTGTAATCATAGCGATCCATTGTTTCATTATCTCGATATGCTTGGTGAGCGATAAACGAATTGACAGATGCTATGTCTAAAAGTCTGAAGGAAATGGCCATGGTCCAATGACGAGTTCTGCGACTAGGTGAATAGATACTGCATTTCTGGTCCAAACTGTCTACACCTCCTTTTGTTAAATTATAATGCGCAATTATTTCTGGCATGTTGGTCTTTGCATCATTTATTTGGTTATGGTACATTGATGATACCAGCAAAACAGATTTGTTCTTTTTTGGAACATGGGACAATAATGTTATATCACTTGTAAATCCATAAAGAGACGAATCTTTTTGCCTGTGCCTATTTGGTAAAAACGAAGGTGGAATTTCAGGTTTATTTTTTTTAAAGTTCCCACAAATGTAAGCTTTTTGGTTTTCAAGACATTAACTAGTTGTATTAATGAAAACCAATTATCCGCTGTGATGTTGCGATTGGTATTAAAAAGAGGTTGTGCAAGCTTTAGCACTGCCTGTGTAGGTTTAGCAATTTTTTTAAGTCGTCACTAAGATCATATCCATTAGAGTCTTTTTCACAGTATATATATATATATATATATATATATATATATATATATATATATATATATATATATATGCATTCTGAACGTACCCGGTCCTCGCATTTGTTAATGCCATAATCTTGATCCCGTACTTAGCAGGTTTGGCAGGCATATATATTTTAAATCTGCATCTGCCTCGAAATGCAACTAGCATCTCATATACACACACATTTAGACCTACAGTGTATACAGTTTGACAGTTAAAAATAAATGCATTAAACACTTCTGATATAGCCGCTAACGGATATTGTTTTAGTCGTTCGTTTCTGTTTTGTGAATTATCAAAGCTTAAGCAGGTGAGAACTATTAGAAATCGGTTAGCATTTGTGACACATCTGAAAATATCTTGACCAGATCCATCAGTGGCAAAAAGAGATCTGACTTGTTTGTGGTTTGATTTAAAAATTGAGGTCAGTATCAATAATCCCAACATAGCTTTTAATTCGATAATGTCCATGTCTCGAAGATCAGATTTATTAGCACCATTTTTATATTTTTCCCTTATGTTACTAATTTTTGCATTAGTTGAGTTCAGAATTAAATTTAGAATATTATCGTCAAGGAAAAGGCTCCATACTTTTTCAGGATTAGCAGAGTAGGAAGTTCGACTTTTTAGACCTGGACATTTAACAACTAGGTTATGTTGCAATGTTCGAGTATGTTTAGGTACTGCAGGATCTACAGACCATTTGAAGCGATTTTTACCATAAATATAATTTGAACTTACGTCAGCTTCATGGAGATATTTCCTAATTTTTCATCGTCCGCTTCGATTTCTGATTCACTATCGTGGTCTGATGGTAAACACTCTTCATCTGAATCAGCATCACTTGTGCCAGAATCAATTTCCTCATTCCATTTTTGCAAAATTTCCTCAAACTTTTTATCACCAAATTTAGCCCTTTTTGAAGGTCCAGGATAACTTTCAGAGTCCATTTCTTTACTTTTTCCTAAAAACACAAAAATATTATAAACAGTCCACATTTTACAAATATAAATTTTGTAGTACCATATAAGACTAATTTAAAAATACTTACTCAATCACAGACCCCGGGTAAATTTTACCGGTTAAGATTTTTGATGTCCGATATGAAAAAAAATATTCACAATACACGCCGACCGCTTTGACTAGCACTGTTATACAAACTGCCCGAGAGGTACTGAGACGCACAAAATTGCAAGTGGTGGGGTTTCCACGAAATTCCCGTTTTGGGACCACCTACCGGTAAAAAATACCGGATGTCTGTAGTTAAGGGTTAAGAAAATTAAAAGAAAATCTATAAAGAAAATCGATAGAAAAAGCTTAAAACAACCTAACGTTAAACTAAAAGTCACAGAAAAATTAAATGCGGCAACAGCGGATATCACGGCAAGATCCAAACAACCGGCCAGTATAGAAGATAAATGGAGTTGTATTAAAAAAGGTACCGTAACCACCACCAAATCTCTGATCGCTTCCTACAAATAAAAGAAGAATAATTGGATGACTGACGAAATATTATCAATGATGGACGACTCCAGATCACTTAAAAACAAAGACTGTACCAAATATTAGCAGATTAACCGACAAATACGAAAAAAGTGTCGCAAAGCTAAAGAATGGTGGCTACTAGATAGGTGTGCAGAAATGAAGAAATTGGAAAAAAAAACATGACCACTTAAACATACATAAACTCGTTAAAGAAGTGACAGGTTAAATAAAACCTTGCAGTTTTAACAGTATTGTGAAGGAAACTAAATTAATTACTTATCCCAATGATCTACTTTAAGATTGGAGAAATTGCACACAGCAACTATACTCAGACAACACTAGAAGAAACTCTGAAAGTGAATATAAAAGTAAACCCTTCCCCAAAATGTTAAAGTCAGAAGTTGCAAGGACAATCAAACATAACAAATGAGGAAAATCACCAGGCTCAGACGACATATACATAGAGGTTCTAACAATTTTTAGTGAAGACAATGTAGATGCCTTGGTAGATCTTTTTAATGACATTTATGGGTCCGGTCAAATACCACAGAATTTAATCACGGCTTTAATCAACCTTTATATTAATCTCAAAAAAGCTAAACGCTAATAGTTGCGACGAATTCCGGATAATCATGTCCTGAACCAGGTCCTAAAACTCTTCTTAAATATAATTCACACAAGAATATACAACAGATGTGGAAGAGACATTAGCCCCACACAGTTCGGTTTCAGACAAATATTTGGCACAAGAGAAGCACTTTATAGCTTAACTGTCCTACTTCAGAAATACAGAGATCAGCAAAAATATATCTTTCCATGCTTTACAGATTACCAAAAAACATTCGATTGTGTTAATTACTCAGAATTAGTAAGATTGGTTCAGGCAAGTTCGATAGATGAGAATGACCTTAAAATCATAAAGAACCTTTATATGAATCAAGTGGCAACTGTGAGAGTAGGACTGGAATTTGCATCATATTTCTCAATCGAAAAAGGTGTACGTAAGGGATGTGTTCCGTCACCAATCCGTTATAATCTTTACTCTGAAATGATTTTCGACACTGAAGACGGAATGAAAATTAACGGACAGACTATTAGTAATCTTCGCTATGCTGATGATACAGTCATAATAGCTGATAGCCAAAAAGCGCTACAATGACGGATACATAGAATAAACACTGAAGGAGAAAGACTGGGCTTGAAGATTAATATAGACAAGACAAAGGTAATGGTGGCTAGTAGAACACGAAATGTGCAATTAAATATAAGAGTTAACAATAAGAACATCCAAAGGGACCCCCAGTTTAGATATCTCGGTAGTTGGATAACTGAAGATTTAGATTCAGACATAGAGATACGTGGCAGGATTGAGCAAGCCAGAACAGCATTTACCAATATGAGAACATTGCTAAGCAACAGCAGCCTTAACTTGAAGCTTCGATATCCCTTTGTAACATGTAATATCTACTCTACACTGGTATAGGGTGTAGAAACGTAGACCATAAATGCCAATGTGATGCACCGATTAGAGGCCTTTGAAATGTAGGTATTTAAACGACTACTTAAAATTCCCTGGATAGATCACACAACAAATATCGAAGTCTTAAATCGAATGGACAAAGAACAAGAATTGATGCCAATGATAAAAAGAGGAAAAACTGCTTATCTGTGTCATAAATTTCGAAATTTCAAATACCATTTGTTAAATTTGTTAAAGCTTATTATGGAAGGAAAGATGAAAGAAAAACGGGGGCATTGGAAGAACGAAAAACAGATGGCTTAAAAACATAAGGTATTGGACAAACCTCAACTCCGATGCACTGTTTAGAGCCACACAAGATCGAGAGGGGTATGCCAGAATTGTCGCCAACATCCACTAATTGGATAGGGTACCATAAGAAGAAGAACTTTTTTTAAAAGACCAATATTATTCACTCTTTGTTGCATATGATCTTGAACTAATGCATTAGCTAAGAAGTTCAGGAATTTCGATCAAGAAATTTTTTTATCAGAATGTTTCAGTCTGTACAAAACCATTTTTTTTACTTCACCCCCGCCTAACATTCCATAAAAAACTCTCAGTGGCCACATAGATATATAACTTCAGATAGATTACAATAACATCAAAGTAGTAGAACAGGAAAGTAACATCACAAAATTGGTCATCTAAATGAAATGTTCTCCTATTTGTTACTACTAGATAAATGCAACAATAACACAAAAAATCATTTATCAATTGACATTTAAGAAATTAAAAAAAGTTTTTTTTGAAGATTTTTTTTACAGTTTTGAAGTTCTTTTAAATTTAGTGATTTTTGTATACACACAGATACTGGAATACAAATCAAAATCACAATCAATTGTAACGTTTTTAGAATTATGACCTTATTTCTTTATGTTAATTTAATAAACTTTGTGTTGATAATAAAATTTATATTGCCACACAACAATACACCTAATGATAGGCCTATAATTTATTGTACTAGCAGTTGCTTAATATTAGTGGTGTGGGATTTTCACGTTTCAAAACGAATATTTTTAAATGTACGCACGAAGAGTTCCAAAAAGCCAATAATAAAAACCACTGGATTGTCGTGACAAAAACTAATGACGATATAATAAAATTAAGACTTTAATAAGTAATTAAAATTATAAGCCTTCTAACATTATTGTATTATTGCCACAAATTGGTCGCATTGCTCCTGTAGTGATCTTTTCTGAAGTTAGCATGTTCCTCTTGTAACTTGGTTGCACCGTACTGAAGACAACAAATAGTCAAAAATACATATAAAAGGTAACCTTTCATCTAATCCACATATTTTATTATATTTTTATTTCTTTGATTAACTATTGATCCAACGAACAATCAAATAACAAAAAATAACATTTCAAATTGTTTTCATACAATAAACTTCTGAATAATTTAAAATTGTTCTAATGCCCAATTACAAGAATATTGTTTTTATAAAATATCGTAATGGCAATTTTTTTATAAAGTATCGACATATTTTAAAATAGAAATTTTTTTCGCTTGTTCCGCTGTATACCAAACAAAAACAATTCACAACCCTACTTTTATAACAGTGTTTGTCGGAGCGATTTAATATAAAATTCGTTTTTCCTCAATTTATTTCAGTTGGCATGACAGTGTTTATCACGAGCCGCAAAATCGAAAAAGGTCCTTAATATTCTGAGCTCTGTATTATGTTCCAAAAAGCCGTTTTATAAATATAAAATTGTAAAAGGTTCGAAGATTCCTCTACAATGAATACAAATGTGGGTTGTAACCCTTTCCTTTAAAAAAATGTATATTCTAACAAATACTGGTCTTTCCTGTAGGATCCTTTGTCTGAAAAGCAGTAACAATTGGGGAAGGCGCTTGCCGGGAACCTGGGCTCAGTGACCGGAAATTATTAATAAGATATTCCCATTTCGCTCTATGATATTCCAGCGGGAATGACTATAGACCCTTTTTAATCTAATTGAGGCCTTTCGTTCCTTGTTATCCCCAAGTGACACCACACAATTGGCATATCTTACGGTTCACAAAGAAATTTGATCATTCTCTAATGTCGTTTTGTGGTTATTGGCGGAGTAATTGGAAATTGTTAAACAGGTAAAGTGTTTTTAAAGTGGATACCGATTCTAATTTCTGCCATCTAAAAAAAAACAGACTAGTAATATTGGAACGTACAAAAAAAAATAATAATATATATATATATATATATATATATATATATATATATATATATATATATATATATATATTTATATTTATATTTATATGAGTCATAACACGTTATGGATACCGATTCGAGCAGGAGAAGTTTAACGAATTTGTCTTCCTATATATATTTTTGGCAATTTATTTATCAAAGCGATAGCAGCTTTTGCTAGAAGATTTATTCTTTTAGACACACACACACATATATATATATATATATATATATATATATATATATATATATATATATATATATATATGAGATAATATTAAATATCAGAGAAAGAAAGGTAATCAAAATGTTTAGAAACCTAGATTAAACTTAAATGGAGAATAAAGAAGTAATTTATAAGTTATATACTAGAGCAAATTAAAAACGTACTTATATGAGTACATCCTAAAAACAATAGCATAATAGTTTGTTTAAAAGTTTTTTTTAGTTTAAAAGTTTTTGTTATATTGAGATATTTTGTGAATGAAAGTGATATGAGTCAGTGAATCCAGGTAAGGTTGAACAGAAAATGGACATTTGAAATAATAATTATGGATTAAAATAATTTTATTTACTAATTTAAGATGTTTAATTTATATATAAGTTGTCATTCTGATCTTAAAAGCCTAAATTTCGATAAAAATTTAAAATAAATAAAAGAACGTTCTAGAAGTTTAAAAATTAACGTCAAAAAGTCTAATATATCAAAATAGAAATAATCTAACTTCTTTTTGTTCGAGAATTTTCGCGAGCATTTAAATATCTATAAATACGGTGTCACTTTGTGCGTACGGAGATTATTTTTTGAGTAGAGCTGTCACAACTAATTTTGGTAAAAGTCAAGTTTTTGTAGAAATGAAATCAAACAAACAATAATATATAAATTTATCATCAGAAGTAGCTCGACAACCTTTTCTGGGTGCTGGCTTGTTCTAGGCTTGGTTTTTCCAGTTGGTAATCTTAAGTTCTTCTGCGGAATTCTGATAAACACAATCAGATATGCAGACGATACAGTTATTTTAAGTGATGACAAGAATGGATTTCAATGCCTTTTAAATGCCATTGATACAGTGGGAAGAGAGTTTGGCCTAAATATAAACTGTGCAAAAACAAAACACATGGTGTTTAGCCGTTAAGCACATCAAGATACACGATTATGTTGATGGTGATATAATTCAAAGAGTGTCCAGTTTTAAATATCTTGGTTGCCATATTACTGAACAACTAGATCCAGATCAAGAGATAAAATGTAGAATCGAGATAGCCCGCACGACATTTTTAAAAATGAGGTCATTCTTCTGTAATGATAACTTGCAACTTCAACTTCGAAAGCGCATGGTTAAATGCTTTATTTGGTCACTCCTCTTATACGGTGTCGAAGCATGGACATTAAAAATATCCACCATTAATCGTCTGGAGGCGTTTGAAATGTGGCTGCACAGACGTATACTAAAAATTCCATGGACGGCTATGCTGACAAATGTGGCAGTCCTTGAGAAAGCAAATGCTGCTCGCGAGCTGCTTGATAACATTAAATGTAGAAAGATGGCCTACTTTGGACACGTAGTAAGGGGAGACCGATATAATATTCTTCAACTTATTATGATGGGTAAAATTGAAGGACGCAGAGGAATTGGTAGAAAGCAGGCCTCTTGGTTGAAGAATATCAGAGAGTGGACAGGAATAAATAAAGCTGAGCAACTATTTAGAAGAGCTCGAGACAGAGACAGTTTCGCCATGTTAATCGCCAACGTCAAGGGGACTTAATAGGGCACGTTAAGAAGAAGAATCTTAAGTGTTTTCAGATCTTGTTCCAGTTCCACGTATCTAAGTTTTGGTCTCTCCTTTGACCTTCTCCCTACTAGTGTTTGCCCCATTATATGTTTTGGCGTTTCAGTCTATAACATTGGTTCAACATGGCCCATCCAGCGCAGACGTCCGATCTTTCTGGATGCTACGATCTCGGGTTCATTGTATGCTGTGTATAGTTCAAAGTTATATCTTCTGCGTCATATGTCATTTTTCTTTACTCCCTAATATATTTGTCCAAGGATTTTTCTTTCCTAACCTAACCTAATAGGTTCTCATCGCTTTTCGACAGTGTCCACGTCTCTGATCTATATACAAGGGCCGGTGTTATCGAGGTCTTGTATATTTTGCATTTGGTTTTTCTTGTGATGTTGTTATATCTTAGATGTTTAATTAGTCCATTATATGTTTTATTAGCAATATGTATTTTTCTCTTAACTTCTTCACTGATATTGTTATCTGCGGTAACTAGTGAACCTAGATATGTAAAACTTTTCAAGCTTTCGATGTTATAGGCTGGTATTGTCAGATTCTGTAGGTTTCTTTGGCCTGTCGATATACTGGCCTTCATGTATTTGTTTTTGATTTCGTTATATATATATATATATATATATATATATATATATATATATATATATATATATATATATATATATATTATATATATATATATATATATATATATATATATATATATATATATATATTATATATATATATATATATAATTTTTTCTTGTACATTTTTAATAAAAAGTTCTGAAAAATAGAGTTTCTTTCTAGTTTTATTAAAAAATAAAATTCAAAAGTGTATGGTGGGCAAAGTAGTCAAATCAAAACGTATGCCGCGGGCAAAGTAGTCCTATTACGTTCCAATTTTGCCCTACAATGAATATAAAATAGGTGTGCAATGTTGAACTTTTCCGGGGCAACTTTGCCCACCTTGCCTTTAATTGTTTTTTCTCGGCTGTGTTATGTGATAAAAAATAATAAGTACATTCTCTGTTAACATCTCGCTAGTTCTCAAAATAATTTTTGTATGTATTTATATGAGCTAAGAAAAGAAATATTTAAACAAAACTAAAATTTGCTGGGCAATGTAGGCCATACATACGGTACTGTTGAGTTTAATATTAATTCATGTAATGGTATTAATCTTAGCTCTAGATTTAATTGTACTAACCGCGGAAACCTTTCGAAACATATTTATTTTAATTTTCATCATTTTAAGAGCAATTGTAAATGTTAACCGGTATATCTTAGCTCAATACTTTTTGGATTCAGTTAAATTAAAGACAAACATACTTTAACTTATTATTTCTTAATGCACTGGTACATATTTGAAAATATGGGAAACAGAAGAGAAAGACCGCATTTAAACTTCGTAATTCAAACCTACCCCAAAAGATTTTCCCCCAAATCTTGTAAAGAGTGATGTTAATCTGACGTCGTAATTCTTAGTAGAATTATTTACAGGCAATTTAGCGCCGTACATTGAAGTTCAAATAATTAATTAACTTTCAAGTAAGACACATCAAGAAGATTATATTAAGTTTGTTTTGTATGAGAAATTTTAAGATGGGACATGACAGGAATTTAAATTAATTCAAAACTAAATGGTAGTGCATTTGATATAATAATATACAGCATGTACTTTTATTGTTAACCAATTTATTAAAATCTGCTCTATTCTCGTACGCATTGATTTTTAAATGATCCTGATAATAAAAGTGTATATTTTAAATATAAGTATCTGCCCTATCAGACAATAGATAACATATGTTTTTTTACTTGAACCCTGCGTTAGTTGCTAGGAAAAACTGAGCATCAAGAGTGGCTACGGTGTCTGATTCCGACAATTAAAAAATACAAAGCAGATAAATTTTTTGCACTTTATGCAAGAAAAGCGAGTACACCTGTTCTTTTTGGTAGTACAAAATGCACAACGACCCTTTGTTTGATTTCTTTCTGGAATTGCAGGAGTTACATTTGCAAGGTTTTTTGGAAAATCACTTCGTTTCGTTTGCAATGAAGATAACCAATCAATTATTGCCAGATATATTCAATATGGTATAGAATATAACCATTCGCCAACGCTTTGTGCACCTTAAACAGTTGTAGTTAGCACTGAGCTGGTCCACCATGTCGATTCCTAACTTTTTAATTGTATAGGGCGATCATTTCTGGGTTATTTTGGTTACCCCTACTATAATCAATTGCATCATCATGATCTAGTGAGGATAGAAGCAATAAACTTTTATTCTTTATTTTGGAAATACGAGAAACTAGAGTAATATGTTGATTAAAACCAAACATACTTAAATTTATAGGATGCTTTGGTTTTGGGAATTTAAACGACAATTCTTTTTTATTCTTCCTAATGTTTTCACTACTGTCATTTTTGTTCTCGAAAAACTTGTTCACCAACTCGATATTTGTAAACTAGTTATCAATTATTAGATTCCGGCCTCAATCATAAACAGGTTCACATAGCTGTTGAACAACATCACTAGGTCTGTTACTAACTTGAAAACGTCCTATAGGTTGTTGTCCAACATCTCTAAACTGGTGGTACATGAACTTTTTTCGGTGGTACTGAAATTTTTTTAAGGCACTTCTGTTAAATTTATTGTGAACGTTTATGTTATAGTTTGTGCAGTACAGAACGTGTATTAATTGCAGTGTACAGGCAAGAATGGTTCCAAAAATAAAATCAAGAAAATTTTCTCAAGATTACTTAAATTTTGGGTTTACGTTTACTAAATTACATACATAGTTTACTCTATGTATCGTTTGCTCAAAAATTTTTAGCAGCCGACAACATGAAACCAAATTAACTTAAAATATTAATCAACCCTGAGAATTCTTCCAGTTAAAATTAAAATCACATAAAAAATAAAAATCATTTGTAAAATTTACATTTGCCTCTTATAAAACCTCTCATCAAATAGTTAGATGTAAAAAGCCTCACACTATTGGTGAAGAGCTTATTTTTCGAGCTGCAATTGAAGTCTATACCAGCTACTCGGGAAGTTGAGCGACAATCTGTTTTCGATTCAGCTTGATGAGGCAACAAATAGCAATAAAGATCATAGTCTACAAGCGCTTGTGAAACAAAAGTCTCCAATGTGTATATGGACACACTGTATTATCCACATTGGCTTCCAAAGAAATGTCTCCTAGCCTGAATATTGTACTAACAACGGTTGTAACAGTAGTTAATTACATAAAAATGAGACCTTTGAAAACCAGAATCTTTTCTGCACTTTGTAAAGACATGGGTGCATTACATTTAGCATTATTATTTTATTGTGATGCATGATGGTTATGACGTGGGAAAATTTTACAACGTGATTTTGAATTAAGACGTGAAATCACTATTTTTCTAGAACAAGAAAATAGCCCGGAAGCCGAGATGTTTCGAGATTTATTTTTGATGAAATTGAGCTACTTGGTTGACATATTCGAGAAACTAAATATTTTAAACACTCAGCTTCAAGGGGCCAATATATATATATA
This sequence comes from Diabrotica balteata, assembly GCA_918026665.1. Taxonomy (NCBI): domain Eukaryota; kingdom Metazoa; phylum Arthropoda; class Insecta; order Coleoptera; family Chrysomelidae; genus Diabrotica; species Diabrotica balteata. The sequence continues at coordinate 118,970,813 of OU898280.1, forward strand.
TATATATATATATATATATATATATATATATATATATATTTATATATATATATATATATATATATATATTTATATATATATATATATATATATATATATATATATATATATATATATATATATATATTGGATACGAGTGATAAAGTTAATGGTTTTTAAAAAAAATGGAGTTGTGGATCAGAAATTTAAAACAAAAAAACCTAGAAATACTTGCAAATGTTTATGAATGTATTAAAACTTACAAGGTTAAAGAACAACACGTGAGAGTTATTTGTGTAATCATTGAAAATCGTTTAGGGATGTTGACTAAAAATTTTAGATAAAAAAAAGATATTTTTTTTCCGACGACAAATTAATACGTAGATACGAATGGGTTAGGAATTCGTTCCAAATTACACCGGAAAGGCTCTCTACTGCCGAAGAAGAAACCTTCATTGACTTTACGGCAAATGATGAAATCAAGAAACAGTTTAATAATAAATCCCTCTTTGAATTTTGAGCAGGAGTAAATTATGAGTTTTCTGCACTAAAAAACCACAGCGTTCCGTATACTATTGCCTTTTTCAACGTCTTACCTGTGCGAAACAGGATTTTCTGCGGTGGCTGCTTTGAAGACCAAATATAGGTCGCTGCTAAATATAGAAAAAGAACTGAGAACGTCTATTTCTAACATTACACCCGTTTCGATAAACTTTGCTCTACAAAACAAGCTCAAGGAAGTCAATGATTTATTATTAAACTTGTTCATAATTTAGTGTTCAGTGCTCTTTATAATTATACCTGTTATATCAGTGTTATGTGTATTTTGTTTTTTATTTTGTAAGAATTTGGTTTTGCTTTGATCTTAATGAATTAGTCAATGTTGTTAATATTTTTTCGAATAGTCTCACGCCCGCCATTAATAAAACCGCGCCCCACAGGTTAAGAAGCTTTGCATTAGACTAATCACAAGTTCTACAACATTAAATTTCTTCTTTTTGCCTGTACTTTTCACAAGGTGATACCAGTCGTACGGATGGCTAATTAGAACACTTAATCTTTTTTTTGCTTTTCGATCAATCTATGATCAATATCGCACTCCATATGACTGTCTCCACTCACCATGTATTTATGGTCAATTACTTCTAAATTAGTGTTATTTCGCATTGCTACTAAAACATAATATGTATCTGAGTACAGGGTTACTTTGGAAACATGTGGAGGTAGTTATATTAATTCTTTATAAATTCATGAAGCTATATGGTTACATTCCCTTCCTCCTTCACCTTCGTGCCCTATGTAACATGCTACACTTCCTTCTCAATTATCATGAATAGTTAGGTTATATGTTCATAACTGTCTTTTGCAAACGGCAACAGAAAAATTTATGTATGAAGTTAGGAGACACTGCTTTAAATCAAAAGTGAGGCATCTAAAAGTACTATCGCATTTTGCTTTTTCTGTATCGTTGCTCTTTATAACATATGCATTGTCTCCAGCAGTGTGATGAATACTTATCTCATGTTTTATTTTAGATTTATTATCTTTGCTTTTAGTATCTTTGAGTTGATTACTCGGCAGATCACATTTATGGCACGCATCTACTTTGGGTTTTGTAACTGAAATGTTCATTTTATGGAACTTTCTTTCATAGAGAGGTCTAGAGACAGGTGAATTATTTTCTTCGCAGTATAATTTGTATATTTTCTGAATATTTGAGATAACATGGCAAATACAATCTACTACTTTCTCATCGGGTAATAAGTTTAATATAGGGGAAAAGAATTTATGCGGAATTTCACTACAATAATAATTTTTTCATTTTGCTTGTTACCAGAAGGATCACGACCTTGCTGTTCATCAGTTATTCTCCCTGAAGTATTTGAATTGTAAGAGCCAGTGTAACAAACATATTTGTTTTATCAAATGTGTTTATAAAACATTTTTTACAAACTTGAATTCTAGCGGCACTCACCTTTAAATGAAAAACATGAGCAAACTTTTTCTTTATCCGGATCTAAAGCCTTTTTCTAGTAGTTTTAGGTGGTTCGGAGTCTATAAGGCTAACAATCTATGCAACACGTTTGCCTACACAAATAGCCTTTTTCTTATATTTTCTAATATTTTGTTATTGCATTTATTTTTACAGGCTTCAAGTTTTTTCATGCAGCGTGCTAGTTTTACCTTATTTTTTGCTGTTACATAGGCTTTTCCAAAGTTTTGATTTCTTTTACGTTACGCTCTTTTTTTGTGAATAAACTCCCTGAAAATTGAAATTAATACCGGTAATAACCCTCTGTGGCTCAGTGGTAAGAGCGCCTACCTTTAAACCTAAAGGTAGTGAGTTCAAATCTCATCTATGTCCAGAAATTTTTGTTTATTAAAAATTATTGAATGAAAATAATTTCTATCCTTATGCGATCGGTACTCACCAGAGGAACCGCAGACTTTCGGATACAATAATTAGCGTCTCTTATCAAAGACAATGACGTCGGCATTGCTAAGTATCAAGACAATTACTCTACACACACACACTACACTAGGTACATGCTGTACCATGCCAATGATCATAGTTGTCGAGGCATTAACCCAATAAATAAAATAATACTGGTAGTATCTGATTTTGATCTCCTCTCTGTATTTTCAGACCTATAATTTGGAACAGATTCCATTTTTTCTTCAATAGCACTGTCGAGTGCTATAGTGTATTTTTATGTATGAGAGAGTAATAAAACAATAAATTATGTATGCAAATCCCTAAACTGTTGATACGGGTGACTCAATGAAAAACAGATATTTGTCAACAAGTTTACAAAAGTATATAGGAAAACAATTTTAAATTGAGTTTGACCACCAGGTATAAAGCTTGGAGAAGAATAGAATACAATACTTGTGAGGGTTACTTATCCCTAAATGAGGTTGCCAGTGTCGGAGTGATGGAGGTTAACAGGTACTAATGAATTTGCAAGAAATGTTAGATGTTTATTTTATTGGTTATACATAACCAATAAAAGTTTAATAAGTACCTACCTATTTGCAAAATAATTTTATTTTATCTGAAATGAGTGCATTCCACGAAGTAAGGGTTTCAACAATCAAACATTTAATTCTTTAATTCCAGGAATCTACGACAGTAATTGACTAGAT
>OU898280.1:118978938-118996799 GCA_918026665.1 Diabrotica balteata
TGCTAGTATATTAGATACACTTTCTGGGCTTTTATAAATAGTGTTATTTTGAGTTAGAAAGTTGATTGATTTATGGGGTTTGGAACAAGACATTTTGTTAACTTTTTTCCATATAGCAGTTATAGGAGTTGAACTATGTATTGTGGTAACATATTCTCTCCAAGAGTCACGTTTGGCTTTTTTAATGGTATACCTAGCGACTGCTCTTAATTTTTTGAATTCTATAGAATTTTCTTGAGTTTTGTGTCGTTTGAATTTATTAAAAGCTTGTTTCGATTGTTTTATTGCTTCTTTGCAGTCATGATTCCACCAAGGTCCCGACTGATGTTTGTAATCGTAATTAATTATTCCAACGTACTTTTTTGCTGATTCTGTGATTACATTTGTCAGAGAGTATATTGTTTTGTCTATATCTACATTGTTATTTAGATTTTGCAGGTTGTTTTCAACGTAATTTTAAAATTCCATCCAATTTGCGCCTTTTAAATTCCATTTTAGTTGTTGCGGGGTAGTTGATTGTAGTTCATTGCTTATTATGATAGGGTAGTGATCACTATCATATAGATCTGGTAACACATCCCATGTAAGAGTATGTGCAATTGATGGTTCGCAAATACTTAGATCTATACTAGAGCCTTCGCCTGTTCTTATTTCAAAGCGCGTATGTTGTCCGTCGTTAAGAATATTTAGATTGATTTCTTCTATTATTTTTTCTATTTTTCGACCTAGAGATGTTAGTTTTGTTGAACCCCATAACGGATTATGTGCATTGAAATCTCCAATTATTATCCGTGGAGCAGGTAGTTGATTTAATAGGTTTGAAATTTCTTTTGAATCGGGTTCTTTATTGGGGGAATGTAAATATTTCAAATTGAAAAAGAAATTGTGTCTGTGACTCTAATTCCAATTGCTTCGATAGTTGTTCTAAGTTTTATTGGTTTAGCGTCAAAGCTATCTTTTATGTAGATTGCTACCCCTCCGCTTGCAATTTTCGAATTTTCTCGATTTCTAAAAAAACAGTTGAAATTCTTTAAGTCATGAGCTTTGTTGTTTTTGAAGTGGGTTTCTTGTAAACATATCAGACTAGGCTTATGTTTTGAAATTAATAATTTTAACATTTCTAAATGGGTATAATACCCATTTATGTTCCATTGAATTAGAGAGTTAAAAATGATGTGTTATTAATTTTCTGTTGATGTGTCGCTTTCTAAGTCTGTTTGAATGTCTAAGTTGATTTGTTTTAATATTTTATTTTTTATTCGAGTGCATTTGACTTTAATTTTTCGGTCCTTTAGGTAAGGGTATATATTAGTTAATAGATCTGTGACCTCTGCTGTTTCTTCTGTATATATTTTGGCGATACTTAACGGGTCTGATGAGTTCTCACAGTTTTCAATAAAGTCTAATAACTGTTCGTAAGTTATAGGGTAGTTAGAATTTGGGTTCTCAAATAAAGTTTTACAGTATCTTAGCATTTCTTCTAGTGTTTTTTGTGGTTTGACATTTTGATTTGATTTTACTTTCTTCTCTTTATTTTTTGGTGTAATAAAAGTAGGTTCCTCTTTAGATGTAGTAGCTGGTGGAGAGATTTGGGAGATTGTGCGTTTGTTTTGTGCTTTGACTGTGTTTATATGCGTTGTCTTATTTTCTAGATCTATTTTTGGCTCGTTTGTTGTTTCTAAATCTTTTTTGGCTGGTTCCATGTGTAGTTTTTCTTGTTGGGTAGTTTGTGGTTGAAATTCTTGTTGTGTGCTTTCTTCTTTTGATTGTTGTTGTTTAGTGTTTGTCTGGGTTTTTGAATTGATAGATTAGTTGTATTTTCAATTGGGTCTATATTGGGAACTGCATTATTTGATGTTGAATTATCTGTTGTAATCGCAGTAGACATTGGACAATTTTTTGTTAAGTGGTTGTTTTGTTTACATGTTTGGCAAGCTTGGTTATCTAATGAAAGGAAAATCCTGTATGTCGTTTCCTCATGTGTGATAAGAAAAGAATCAGGTAAGGGCTGGTTATTTAGTGGAGATATGTATATTTGACGTCTGAAACTCAAAATATGCTGGAATTGTGGTGTTGATGTGCCTATTCTTAAAAATGTTGAAGGTGACAGAAGATTTAATCCATGTGATTTTAATGCTGATACTAGGACTGAGTGTGGGATTGAGGGACAGACATTGGACAATATTAATCGCTGACTGGGGCTAATTAGTCTACGAGGTTGTAAAAGCTGCTGGCCTATTTGAGTTTTTTCATTTCTGTTTATAAAATCCTCAGCTAGTTTTTCGTTTGCTAAATAAATACATACTCTATTATTTGACAATTTCGAACAGAAGATGATCTGGGTTGGTTCTATCAGACGACTCAAAGCGAACAAGTAATCATCTAGTTTGGTATTTTCAACTGAATCAAAAATAATTGCTTGTTTTCTTGATGGAAATATACTAGATTGTGGTGTTTGATTTGTTACGGAAGAATATGTACGTGATCCATTAAATTGATATGATGATGTGCTGTTTGGTGTATTAGTAGTTGCAGGAATTTCGGATTGAATAGAACTATCCATTTTTAATTATCATTGGTAAATGGAGTACGGTCCTGGCAAACAACCTTCTTAGTCTATAGTGGAACAGGTTTGGTATAAATAGCTGTCCTAGATTTTGTAGGTTATCCGAAATAGTATTTGATAATATGTAGTAAAAACTCTTATAATTAAAGTAACTTACTATCTCTATTGTATTTATGTTTGTTATTTCACTGCTGGATCACTAATTAAGGCCGTTCCTTGCGTTTCTGGGCATACCTAAGTTCCAATGTAAAAGTTTATATCAAATAACGCAAAAACTATGGCAGATATTGAGATGCTTCTTTTTTTATATGAAAGGTCTTAAAAAGTTCTAGTGCACTATTTAGTTGTAAATTAATAAATTGTTTAAACAATATTTTTTTTTCAAATATTTTTGGTTAAAATAAACGTAAAAATTTTTTTTTTGAAATAGGGCACTACAGAATTTGACCCACTTTCCGAATCTGTTTTTATTTTTAACATAAAGTGTAACACAAAGCAGCTATTTGGTATAAACTTTTTTTAGAATCTCAAATTTTGCTAAATGTAACTTTCTCTCTCGGCCAGTACAGGCTGTCCTTGTCGATAGTTTCTGGATTCTCGTCGACACGGTTAGGTTGGTTAGGTAAGAAGTATAATACCCTCTCGAAGGTAGGTCATAAATAATGTTGAATAACATTATTAGGGTTTATTTCGACTTTTGACAAACCAGTGTGTTAATTGTTTTTAAAATGGGTAGTTCACGAAGAAGTTTATGTTCCGATTGAGGAAATTTTATATAAATAAGCAGTACCTATAATAAGTACCTATAATTTGATTAAATTTTTATATGAATAGAAATATTTTCTGTTAATTTGTAACATTTTCCTTCTAAATGTTTATACTGTTTTTATAATAATACTATTGTTTCAGTATTTGCTTATTTAATAATTTATTATGTAGAAACAGCGTAGAATTTTGGTCAATCAGCCAGTACATTTTTTTGTATTTCAATCAGAATTATTATTTTCTTTTCTTCTTTACATAAAAGCTTAGAGTAATACTCAAATATTTTGCAGTATTTAAATACGGAATTTGATTATTTATATTTATTGGACAATACCCAAATATTTTGCTGTATTTGAATATGGAATTTGATTATTTATATTTATAGGAATATTTATTTTCAACGTTTTTGTTAGTAAAGTTTACATAATATATGAAGTTTGTTTCTTCACTTGCTTGTCCAGCCATCTTAGTCCAGGCTAATAAGGATTTTCTCGTGACACTCAATAATCCAGGTAGCTGACAACTTTTTTAGTTATTGTAGACCTATAAGAAGAAAACCTACCTGTTTCCTGCGTAAAGTTCGGAGCCGTTTTTTAATGATTAACAATTAATGCAAAAAACGCGATTCTTTCGATTTTTGCACTCTATTATTTATTTATTTATTTTTACGCACAATAGGCCGTTAAGGCCTAAAGCATTTTTTTTACAACATAATTCTAATATTAACTAATTACAATTATTTTAAACAAAACTTTAACGTAAATATATATATATATATATATATATATATATATATATATATATATATATATATAACATTCTTAACTACTCTGAAGGACCTGGTGTACAATATTTTTCCATTCGCTTCTATTCTGTGCTTTTTTTCCATTCCCTCACCTTCACGTGTTTAAGGTCTTCCTCCGCTTTACTAATCCACCTCGTTCTGGGTCTACCTCTTCTTTTGGGGTCGATTAATTTTCTGGTTATTGCTAGTGTAGGAATTCTGTTTGCTGCCATTCTTTCCACATGTCCCAACCATCTGATTCTTTGTGCCTTGACGAACTTGGTAATAGTAGGTTCTTTGTATAAAGCCATTAATTCATTGTTGGTTCTTCTTTCCCAACCATCTTCTGCCTTTCATCCTCTGAATATGCATCTCAATATTTTCCTTTCCCATCTTTCCAGAGTATCCTCTTCCTTCTTATTTAATGTCCAGGCTCACCGGCATATGTTACTGTGGGTCGAATTACTGTTTTATATATTCTGAGTTTACCTTGTGTAGAAACGTATTTTGAGTTCAGTAGGGCTCTTAAACCACCTAATTTTTTATTCCCTTTTGCTATTCTGGCTACGAGCTCCCATTTATCTTTTCCATTTTCATCGAAAACTACACCTAGGTATTCAAATTTGTCCACCCTTTTAAAACTATAGCTTTTACCACTTACTGACCTCATACTAAAGTCTTCTTTTTTCCCTTCTGTTCCTTCTATGATCATATATTTAGTTTTGTCTTCATTTAGTTCCAATCCAAATTTCTGAGCTTCTTCGATGATTTTCTTCACAACTCTTCTTAATTCTTACTCGGTTTTTGCTAGGATCGTTAGATCATCAGCAAATGCCAAGCACTGGTGCTCATTTTTCATGATCGTTTCTTCCATCTTCATGCTGCATTTTCTGATTACAGTTTCTAATACTAATTTGAATAATGTAGTGGATAAAGGATCTCCCAGTCTCAAGCCTTTTGCAACCGTAAATTGATCTGATATGTGACCCTGCCAAGCAGGGTGCTAACAGGTGAAGATGCTAACAGAGTAATGCCTCTATAGTTCTTACAATCCAGTTAATCGTCCTTTTTATGCAACGTATATTATTTCATTTAGCCACTCTTCTGGAACAAATTCATTTTGCCATATAAGTACTATTAGTTTATGGGTTACTGCAAAAAGCTGATCATCACCTTTTTTTATATATTTTCCAACAGATTTAATCGATTCCTGTGGCTTTATTGTCTTTGAGTTTTAGGACGGCTTGACACTTCTATTATTGTTGGGTGTTCACTGTGTAGTTGTCGATGTAGATTTTGTTGATTGTCTATGTTGTAACCTCTTTCAATATCGTTTATATGATATATTATATAAATATAGATATATATATATATATATATATATATATATATATATATATATATATATATAATATGATATAATAATAATGTACTTATTCTTCTTCTTCAAGTTCCACTCCTATCGGAGATTGGAAATCATTCTGGCAATTATCATTTTGTTGGATATGCGCCTGAATAGTTCAGTTGAATTGCATCCAAACCATTCACGGAAATTACGTAACCACTAGATTTTACGTCTTGATGTGTGATGTATGATGTGCCCCAAGTATTCTTATTTCCCGATTTTTATGGAATTTAAAACTTCGCATTGTTTTCCTAGTTGTTCGAGAACTTGTTCGGTTGTTTTGCGATCCGTGACCAAGCTTGAATCCCATATAAAAGGGTAATGAAAATTTAACATCAAAGCATTCTTATCCGGAGCGATATATTGATATCTCGATTACAAAAAAGTTTTCTCGTTCTATTAAAAGTTGACCGTGCAATTCCAATGCGGCATCTTATTTCTTTTGTCTAATCAGTATCTTCTGTGATCCATGCTCCAAGGTATTTGTACAAAGATATTTGTTCAATTTCTGTATTATCTAGTACTAGCTTAACTTTGATGCTTTGTGCTTTTGTAAATACCATGAACTTGGTTTTCTTCAAATTTATTTTTAGTCCAAAAAATGTACCTATAATATGATATAATCCTTATAAAATGTCTTCCGACGTTCATTTTTCATTTAATTCGGTTGTTCCATTGTTCTTTAAGTTCTTTCGAGCTCATTAAGTTTCTTATTCCTTCCGTCCGTGTTTTCTAAGGTAATCCTCTTTTCTGGATTACGGTAGGTGTTCATACAGGTACTTGTTTTAGGAGTCTCTTGTCTTTCATTTATTGGACCTGTACCCATTTGAGCTGCTTTCGTTGTATGCCATCCATGACTGTACCTTCTATTCTCATACTTTATTGCATTAAGTTCGACGAGATATCTTTCTTCGATATTAATCTGTCTCTGTTAATCGTCGTGTTTCACAACCGTATAAATAAAGCATGCTTTTTACCACAGTTTCATGGGTTGTATTACTAGAGAGAGCATGTCAGCTGTGCCAAAACGAAAAATAATCCTCCTTATTGCTTCCACTGGAATAAGCTTGACCATTTAACTGGGCCCGGGCTACCTCTTTCTAATTCTTTAAACTCCTGTTTTGAAATTAATAATTATTTTGTCTAATTACCTATTTAGTTGTCAAACCAGATACATTGTTAACTAAAGAAGTGAAAGTGGTTCAATTTAGAAATTATATAGTAAATAATAAATATTTGAAAACTGATGCACATATTCCTCCCGCGATTTATGCTTCGAGTACTAATTTTATAAATCGCACTTCTACTAATAGACGTAAATTCTTTCATTTTAATTTCATGAATGTTTTTATTCAACATTATTTCAAAACCGCACTGAATAGAAGGCCGCCCACTTGTTTATTGTATAGACCCAAGACTTTACACAATAGGGGGTTGTATAAGGTAGGTATAAAGCTTACCTCTAGTACAAGATGACGTTTAGAATATTCTTCGTGAATGGATTTTGTTTTTGTAAAGAAAGATATTTTTGAAATAGACATCTCTCTGAATTTTACCGTTACAATTATCGAGGATAAGCCTTAATGAAAATATTTTTAGTATTTCACTACTTTTTAAATTCAATTTAAGAGCTCGATTTTAAAAACACGTATTAGGTACTATGTTCAGAGTCGAATTCCTATTTTAATTTTAAAAATTCAGAAAAGCTAGTATAATGCTTTGCGCTAATCTACAGTACCGTCTAGTGTACCACTTATTTATTTACGAAAAAGCTATTTTTTTTAAGTTTTGTTATGATTCCGAATGTTTATTGACTTGAATATTTGTTGAATATTTTAACCAATTTAGCTCTTTTAACCCAGGATAGGTCCCGTTAAGTTACGTTACGCCATAGATCCCGTGTAAAAAATTTTTCTCACTTTGTAAAAAAAATTAGTCAGCATAAAAATGCAATTTTTAGGTCTAATTAAATGTATTCCTTTTCTTTATATCACAAACTGTCTGATTACAAAATGTAAACCATACAGCTAATTCGAACTACGTTTGGCAGACAAATAAGTATAAGTATAAAATAAAATAAGTATAAAATCAATAACGGCCTTGTAAAATTGAACTATGTGGGCTAGTTAAGTCAAAGTAAAAAATATTATATTAAGCACATTGTATTATATTTGTGATTCAAGTAACATAAATAAGTTTTTTGCAGTAATTTAAGTTTGACAAATTTATTATTTATTCAGATGCATCACTCTCAGGAATCAGAATGTCAATCACTATACATCAATGTACGTTTTTCCAGCGTGTTCTTTGCATATTGTTTTTGTGCAAGAACTACAAGAGTGTTTTGTGTGTCTATTTTTCTTGGCAGGACAACATTCATTGAATGTTTTTCAAAGAACAAAAAGAAGTGCAATACCACTTCATTTTGTTGTTTGAAGTTGTCGGTTGTAGATTTTAGCGCCTACATTTTAATGGCCCTTACCACGAAAACCTTTCAACATCTCGTCGATTGTGACGTATGACCCTGGAGTATAATATTGCGAACAAAATTTTCAAAGTTTTTAAATAGCTCTCTAATAGGAGCTTAATTATCAACAACTCTCCTTTTTGGTCTGGTTTTACGATCATCAAAACGAATACCTCGTACAAGGACATGAAAGCGCTTCTGTGTCATAGTAGCAGCAAAATATGCAAGTGCTGTTTCATCGTTTGCCCATAATTCGTGAGAGCTGAAATACTGCCCCTTTTTTTATTGCAGTCAAATATAGAAGCCAAATAAACGCACACATTTCATGAGAATCTGTTGCCAGACAATATTTTTCTAGTTTATATGATTTCCCAAGTACATTTATACAATTTTCTCAAAAAGAAAACATGATAGTTACCAACACATGATTCCAACTCCACCCCTGTCGCCTTTATACTTGTAAATCTCCAGCCAATACAAGCAGAAATAAGCAATGAAATAAACGCACAAATTCAAATATTGACGACAAACATTGCCGAAGATCTAACACCATCCTGGAATACGATTACAAGTGCTGTAACAGACATCATAAAAAACAACTTAGGATACAAACGAAATAACAAGAGGCAAAAATGGAGGACAGAAGAAATACTATTACTAATGGAAGAACGACGAAGACACAAGAATAACCAAAATAGCAGCAATATGTAAGAAAACATTAACAGGCAAATAAAAGTAAAAATAAGAATAGCAAAAAATTAATGGCTTAAGCAACAATGCATCGATCTAGAACATTTACAACGACAGTACGACGACCGTAATTTACATAAAAAGCTTAAGGAGACTGCTGGAATATACAGAAAACGAAGACCAACTACCATAGTTAATCAGGATAACCAGATAGTGCTGGGTGAAAAGGAGAAAATTGATATATGGGAAAATTATATCCAGGAGCTCTTCCATGACGAAAGACCCATGAGTGAAGTTTATATAGACGACTAGCTGACTGGCCCTTCAATTACCAAAGAGGAGATAGAAAAGGGAGTATTAAATTCAAAAAACAATAAGGCACCTGGACCAGATGAAATCCCGTCAGAAATACTTAAATTACTGGATGAAAGGGGAATTTCGGCACTACACAAAATATTTAACTTAATTTATGAAACTGGCTGCTATCCTCAACAGTGGTTACGCTCTACCTTTATTCCCCTATCCAAGAAAGTCAATGCAAAAAGATGTGAGAATCACAGACTCATTAGGCTGATGAGTCACACTTTAAAGATATTCTTAAAAATACTACATCAAAGATTATACAAAAAATGTGAATGGAACATCAGTGACTCTCAGTTTAAATTTAGGCAAGGTTTAGGAACACAAGAAGCAATAGTAGCAACACAGGTGCTGGTCCAAAATTGCTACGATCGGAAGAAGGATGTGTTCCTATGCTTTTTAGATTACCAAAAAGCATTTGATCGTGTTTAACACCAGAAGTTAATGCAGATCCTCAAGAAAGTTGATATAGACCAAAAAGACATAAGATGCATTGAAAACTTGTATTGGCATCAAACGGCACAAATAAAAATAGACAATTCTATATCCAAACCCATACCTATTAAAAGGGGCGTTCTACAGGGATGTGTGCTTTCTCCTCTTTTATTTAACATTTATTCGGAAGCCATATTTCAAGAGTCTTTGGAGTATGCAAAGATGGGAATTAAAGTAAATGGAGTATTGATCAACAACATACTATATGCTGATGATGGTGTCTTAATTTGTGACAACATAGTCGATCTTCAACAACTTGTCACTATAATCGGAGAATACAGTAAGCGAATGGGATTAGAGATTAATACCAAAAAACCAAATTTATGATCATCTCCAGAAACTTGGATGCACTTGAAAACTCCACCATAACACTGAATACTAAGTCCATTGAAAGAGTGAGTAAATTTAAATACCTGGGATCGTGGCTTTTTGAAGACTGGGCATCGGACAGGGGAGTAAAATGTCGCATTGAGCAAGCTCGACAAGCTTTCGTAAAATTCAAGAAGCTACTAACTTGTTCAGAGTTCGATCTTCAACTGAGACTAAGGTTTACTAAGTGCTACGTGTGCTCAGTGCTGCTATATAGTGTAGAGGGTTGGACACTCAAAACGAGAGATATAAACAGAGTAGAAGCTTTCGAAATGTGGCTCTATCGCCGTATCCTAAAAATACCATGGACAGCGAAAATCACAAATATAGATGTCCTTAAAAGAATAAACCAAGAACGCCAACTTTTCGAAACCAACAAAAAAAGAACAACGGTATATCTAGGACACATCATGCGAAATGAAAAATACCAGTTCCTCCAACTTATAATCGAGGGTAAAATTGAAGGCAAGAGAGGAATGGGACGCAAAAAAATGTCCTGTCTCCAAAACATAAGGCAATGGACAGGGATTAACGACATACAATCTCTGATACATATTGCAAGAAATAGAGAATTAATGGAAAATGTGATCGCTAATATCCATTAGTGGATTTGCATTTGAAGAAGAAGAATACTGTCTGGAGTTCATCAATGTGTCTTCTTCTCTATTCTTCTATTAGAGAACTAGAATGACTGTAGTGTTAGTACGTTAATCGATATCAGAAGACGACTTTATGCAAAAGTTGGCGATTCTCAAAAAGTAATTTATTTGTTAAAAAAATTGCACAACAGGCTGGCAGCCATGAAAGAACAGAATTGTAAAGTAATATCAATAGGTAGACTAACCCATTAGCCACAGATAGAAACAAAAATATCGGACTTAATTGATTTCTTCGTTATTAAAATTATTTAGATATTAATGACAGTTGGGATATAAAGTCAGATCACTAACTCCTATTACTCACTGTGAGTGGTATGATCATTAGAAAGGATTAAAACCCAATACTAACAAATAAACTAGCAGACTGGGAAAGCTTTAGATCAATCATCGAAGAGAGAATTGAATTAGCGGCGCCATTAAAAAAATCTCAACATTTAGATGAGGAAGTAGAGTCGTTTGTTTATAATATACAGTAATTAGCATGAGAAAGTACTCTTGCTCCAAGATAGAAAAGTAAAAGGTAACAAATATCTGAAAGATATTAAAAAGTAAATAAAAGACAAGAAAACTCCGAATGAAGTGGCAACCAACCAGAGCTTCCCAAGATAAATAAAACAAATTTGCGTCAATGTTTATTAATAATAAAAAAAGATATTATTTGTCCATATAATGGAAAAGAAAATGCGAAGGCATGGATAAAACCCATCAGTTGTTATCAACAGGTCCTAGAAGACACTTCGTCTCAGGACCATATAACCTATGTAGGGTCATACGTCGCCATGTTACCAATTCCAATGGTAAATTAAACATCCTAATTTGTAAGGATATATAACGTAAAACAACTATAAATTTATAACATTTAACGGGTTTTGACCCATATGTTTTGGTGGCTCATAGCATTTATACCCCGTTTACACTGATGATGAAATTAACATTCCGAAAACGTTCTGTAACGCAATTGTGATAGCCCGTTTGGGAATTTTATTATAAACCTTTTATAAAGGATTTGGAATAATTTTTTTTCTTTAATAAATTTATACTTAAAATTTGCAAAAACTAAGTAATTTTGTCACACGAAATATTTGAGCGCCCGTTTCTGAGGATTTTACTTTTGTGGAATGAACCCATTGACCTCCACGGCGACGAAAATATATAGAACAAAAAATACTTAAGTGGTATGGACATGTAAGTAGAACTAGCGACAGCAGATGGATAAAGAGAATAATCGAATGGAGCCCATAGGAACGAGGAAAAAAGGACGACCCCGAAGATCCTGGAGGAACGAAGTAGACGACGCCATTAGTAAGAGAGGCATAAACGATGGAGGATGGGACAACAGAGAGAGATGGAAACGGTTGAGAGAGGGAAGGTAGTGAATACTGTAAAATCCCTGATCTTCGCTTATCCACTGCTGGACATAATCTCCCTTATAATTTTCCATCTATTTCGATCGTGTGCCTCTTGCATCCAATTCCTATGACAACGTTTTAGACCGTCAGTCCAACGTGTTGGTGGACGACCTCTGCTTCGGTAGGCATCATCTTTTGGTTTCCATTCCAGTATTTGCTTTGTCCATCTATTATCTGTCATTCGAGCCAGGCAGGTAGTGAATACTTTAAAATATATTTTTATCATATAAATTTTTAATATTTATGTATTATAGTTTTCTCTACATAATTATATACGTTTTAACGTATCAAAATTTTATAATCTCTTTAGCTCTTATTGTTTTCATTAGTATTTCTTCATTTATATTTTCATTAGATACAATATATATATATATATATTTATATATATATGTATATATATTATTTATATATATATATATATTATACTATATATTTTTAATAATTTTTATTTACTATTTAAATAATTTGTCTAATATATACTTTTTTAAATGTATTTGGCGAAAAACAATTATTTTCGCCAAAAATGTCACTTACGTTACTTTGCCAAAAAAATGTATCGATATATTTATGTATATATATATATATATATATATATATATATATATATATTATATATATATATTTACGATAATATGAGATTTTCAACCGTTTCAATGGTTATATTTACGCAAATGTATTGTTAATATATTTTAAACCCCTTTGTGTGCCATATTTAAGGAAGGACAATGGTCACCAAAGCAAATAGAATGGTTGATTAACGCGGAGTTAGAGAGAACAGCACTCAAATTAGTATAGGATTTGTTTAATATTGGAGGCAAAATAACGAATTTTCCAACATTATTGAACTTTGTGGTAATTTGTATCCTATTAATTATTATAAAGAGGAATCTAATGTTTAAATTTATTATAGACTAGTTGTTTGTGTAATTATAAACTAGTATATTGCACTCGAATGAGTCACGAATACACTATCTAATAAATAATATCATTGATATTATTATAAAATCTTATACAGTTCTAGTCCAGTCCGTTCAGTCCGTTCCTGCCTCGTATCTTTTGAACGGTTATTTTTATAATAGTGAAATTTGGAGAGAGGTAATAAACAAACGTAGGCTTCTCAAGTAGTCATAAAAGTAGTCATAACAGGTGACGTAATAGTGACAGATGACGTTATAGAGTCACTGTGACAGATAATTTTAAAAAGGACCTTATGGCAAGGCATTGAAAATGCCTTCATAATAATTTTGTTTGAGTTTAAGCTCATTTTGTTGAATAAATTAAATAAAATATTAAAATTGTAGCTTCTCATTTAATTAATAAATATTTAACAACCAATTTTATTAGTAAGTATTTAAAATGGGCTCCATTTACTTCCTGACAGTAAATTTCCTATTTCTAAACTCTTGCCGTAATCGTTCAAATGTGTCGGGGGAAATTACCCTACATTCTTTAACAATTCGTTGTTTCACAGTGTCAATATTGTCGGATGCTGTAGCGTAAACTTTAGATTTCAAGAATTCCCACGGAAAAAAATCTAATGGTGTAAGGTCCGGTGACCGAGCTGGCCATTATATCGTACCCTGTCGTCCAATCCATCTTCTACGATATTCCTCATCTAAATAACGTCTTACTGCACCATAATGGTGTGCAGGAGACCATTTTGTTGAAACGTTATTTCAAATTTGCCGAATTGATCTAGATTATCGTCCAGAATTTCAAGTATTAACGGTTTAATTGCATTTTGTAACATCTCCAGATACACTTCACCCTTTAAGTTAATATCTACAAGGAATCTACGTTCCTGTAATTGGCTGTATACCATATATTAAAAAATTTATTAAAAATCCTTTTTAAAAGGTATATATTTAGACCAAAACGGGCTAAGTTAAAAAGACAAAACGTTTTCGGAATCCATATTTTATCATCAGTGTCTAAGAGTACATGAATGTAGTCACTAAATATATGGGTAAAAACCCGTTAACAAATAATTAATTACATTTAGTTTACAAACTTTCCTATAGTGGTTTTGGATGTTAAAATTACCATTGGATTAGGATACATGGCGACATATGACTCCACGTTGAAGTTGCTAGTCTTGAGACAGTGTGTCTACGAAGACTGTCGTAGGAGACTATGAAGACTATCGGGTGAATGTGGAACATGGAGGCCATTCAATTCTACCTTGTCTACCAATTTATCGTCCAGGAAATATCTCATCTAAATATCGCCGAACATTTACACCAACTATCTGACGTTAAATTTCTTTCGACAAAAAATGACCCAATTGAATAAGTAACTACTATATCTGACCATACATTTAATTTTTGTGGTCTTTGAGTATGGTTTTCACGCATTCAATCTTCAGTGTGAATTTATGTTACACCAGTACCTTAAATTGTGTCGATTTACATTTTCACACAGTGTAAAAGTTGCTTCATCGGAGAAACATATTCTGTTAACGAAATTTTAATAATTTTCAATTTTATCCATCATTACCTCAGTAAACCCTAATCTACGACCAAAGTCATTTTCACTTAATTCTTGCAATAAGTTAATTTTGTATGATTTAAATTTATTTTTACGTAATAAACGTAAGACTGAAGAATTACCTACATCATGTACTTGTGCAACCCTGCCTGGGGATGTATGTGGATCTTCAACAAAACTTGGCTTATATCTGAAGTTTTGTTGTCATCGATAATTCGCTTCGGTTAATCTGATCGGTATCTATCTTTTACTTCTCCAGATTCCTCAAATCGCCTTACAGTTTTTGTACCGTCGTCTTATGAATAGGAGAACGGTTTAGAGAACGGCATTTTAGAGAAGCAATTTAAATTGTAGAACTTTTTGAACCACAACTACTGTTAATTTTAGTTCATAATTTATATGGTGAACAAATGTCAAAATCACAGCATTCTATATTTAAATATTTCAATTAATTAAAATCTACATAATTTGCACTGTTTTATGTATTTAAGATCTTTCAGACTACATAAAATCAAGTGAACATGGTTGAACTCGTATTGAATTGCTGAACTCGTGTGAAATTCACACTGAATGCGTGAAAACCAAACTCAAAGAGCACAAAAATTAAATGTATGGTCAGTTATAGTGGGTACTTATTTAATTGGGCCATATTTTATATCTAAAGAAATTTAACGTCAGATAGTTGGTGTAAATGTTCGGCGTTATTTAGATGAGATATTTCCCGGACGATAAATTGGTAGACAAGGTAGAATTGAATGGCCTCCACGTTCACCCGATCTCAATCCTAAAGATTATTTTTATTAGAGATACTTGAAAAATTCAGTTTACAAAACTTAACCAGCAAGTCTTGCATAGCTAAGGCAATGAATTATCGATGAATCTCGAATAATTTCTAGACAATCATGGAGAAATGTGGTAGACGCGTTCTACCATCGATTAGAGTGCTGTCAACTTACAAATGGAGCACATTTTGAACACTTAATAACGTAACTATTATGTTAAAAAATATTCTAAACTATCAATTGTTACGTTTTAATGTATTTGAAAATAGTTAGTATTAAAACACTTCACACTTCAAATGCTGTCAAAAAAAACTCAAAACAAAATAATTGCCAGTAAATGAATCAATTATCCACCATCGTCCTATGACTGTCTTAGTTTCATGTATGGTGTTTTATTTAGATAGTTTGCGTTAGTTCATAGAAAAGAGATGTAATATAAAAACTAAGGATCTTATGCAAAGATCTAACTATGCTGGACTGTATATAGGTGATCATGTTTTTTTTTGTATTTATATAATATAAAGCTATAAATTATTTTGCAAAAAAAACTATACTTACAGATAAATACATAGTTTAAGTGCATTAATGTTTTTGTATGTCTTAGTAAAAACCACGATCCATAAGATTATTTCTTATTATGTGTTCAAAATACTTTGTGCAGTATAGGGTTAATAGATTTTTATTTTAATCAATTGACATTCATTCCCATTATCAAGAAACATACAACAGACGTCACTATTTGTATATATTTTCGGATATATTTCATGTTACACACTTACATAAAGTTTCATTCCTTCAGCATAAATAACAATTTACAAGAAATCCCTTATCCAGAAATCAATTTATTTCAATTTCCTTGGGGAAACTGAAATAAATAACGAAGAAATAAGTGATACTTTCATAGCTCTGAGCATCACATGAATACTTTTTCCCATTTTAAATCTACTACAGCGGCTTGAGATTTGGACTCGTTGGTCCCCAAGGAAAAAAAAACGAAAAAGGCTTATTCCCATCTGCACCAAATGCCAGTTTTTATTTTCTTTTTTTACAAATTCAGTATGTTTATGAATAATAAAATAAGGGTTGATATATCATATATAATACATAAATGTCGGCTTTAAGATATGCCATTTTTGTGTTTTATTTAACAAAACTATCTTTTTTAGATTTTAAAAAAGACCGGTGAGTTTAAAATACTGGTTTAATATAAACATTAATGTAAGATTGTTAGTATCTACTAAAAGAACATGTTACTTTTGAGTATGATTTGTAATAAATTGATAAATTGTTTGACATAAATTTTAGACAGTATTTAATAAAATACGTTTCCGATATCTGGTGTGCTCTATAATTAACGTTACTGGGAGTAAGACAATTTAAATTTATTAAATTTTACTAATTTACCTAATTGAAATTTATTATTTTTCACTTTCGATATCATTATCCTTGTTCTTTTTTAACAGTATTTTAATTAAGTTAGTAAATATGAAACTGCTGTTTCCTTGACATTGTAATGTATTTAAATATTCTGGTGTTTCTAATTTTGAGTTTATTAGTAAACGGACAGACATAATACCTATAAACAGGAAGATATTGACAAATATAAATGATGTCTTGATTCTGTTATTTTTTTTTATTAAATAAACCGCGTCAACCATGAAAGGTTATTGGCGGGGAAAAGTTGTACATAAAATCAGATGTTTGCTTATAACAACTAATTACAATTGATAACTTAAGTCTATTTTTATATTAGATTGTATAATTTAGATAGTTTTAGAAACTTAGTCACTTTATCACATTTACTATAGTTCAGATCACTTGGTAAATCACTTTGAAGTCGTTCCAGGTGATAGAGTGGGCAACTAACAATAATGTGTTCGACTGTTAGAGGAATATCACAAACATAGCACAGTTTTTGTTGTTTCTTCTTCATTAGGTGCTGGTGGGTTAACCTGGTGTGACCTATTTTCAAGCGGTGTTATATGACCTGATCTCGTCGTTTTCGTGGCATTATACCTTTAAGTGACAAATTTGGGTTAATGCGTTGTAGTTTGTTGTCGTCAAGTTTTTTCCATCTTTTAAGCCATATTTTCATCGAATATTCTTTGGTGGTGTTTTGAATGTCGGAATGAGGAATTTCTAGCAGCTCTTAATTTGGTCTATTCGTATAGCAGGCTTTTTTAGCTTCCCGAACACCTTTTTCGTTACCTATTATGCCTATATCAGATGGAATCCAAACAAATTCTACCCTCTTATTACCCAGAAAATATGTAGGGGTAAGCAGGGTTATTAGAGTTTGCTCCAATTTTAGCTGCATATTGTAGTTTTAGTCTGTGCCTTCTAATTGAATTGAGGTGCTTTATCAGCTTTTACATACAGACTTTCTACTGGACTGCTCCTGTAGGCTCCATGTGTCAGCCTTAAAGCGGTATTTTGTATGATGTCCACTTGCTTTAATAAACTATCTTTAGCTGAACTGTAGACTATTGATCGATAATCAAGCTTGCTACGAATCTGTGTTTTATATATATTTAGTAATTGTGTGGTATCAGCTTCCCAATTATGATTGGCTAATACTTTAAAAATGTTCATATTTTGCATGCAAGATTTTTTAAGTTGTTGA
>OU898280.1:118997299-119078242 GCA_918026665.1 Diabrotica balteata
AGTCTCTCTAACATCCATAATTAGAATAAAATTTGGACACGCCTGCTATCCTAGTCATCTGTCCAAACTAAAAATCGTAAATTAAAATTTATGTCCAGACTGTCAAAAAGAAGGGATCTAAATCACATTTTCTTCGAATGTAAAAAATACACAAAACAAACTGAAGATCTAATAAAAAATTTAGTTAACATCAAAATTTTTCCTCCGTACAATATGTGCTATCTGCTATCTCTAAATATAAGAGTTGTAAATGAATGTTTGATGGAATTTATTTGCGAAAGTAAGCTCAATATTTAACTGCAATTAGAATCCTAACCTCTGTTTTACCCCATTTGTTATTACCTTTTATCCGTGACCTAATCTAGTTTGTCTTAAAAGCAATGTCTTGATGGATCCCTAGACGAGAAACGAGTGTCCATGTTTTATCCCTATCCTATTCTTAATAATAATTTTAATGCTTAAAATTTGTAAGGATACTTAAGTTTGAATTTTATATTATCTTTTTATATTGTACTACCCATTTTTTTTTTTCTGGGTAGAATATTTTCATGTTGTGACTGGCTGCATGGCACTTGCCTATGTCATTAAAAAAAAAGCCACTCTCTCATCACACTCTTTGTTTGTTTACCTCATCATCGACAGCTTCAACGACTTCAGTTATAAATGCATTTGCAACTGCAGCTATACAATTTTTAATCAATTTTCTTATTCTTGAATTCATTTTGCACTAAACAAACACCCACTTCACAATATACTAGCATCAGTACTATACCTGTAACTATCCTAACAAACCTAAACAAACAAAATACCTCTGGACCTCGTTCGTAACCACGAACCGACAACAAAAGCATCTTTTTCAACCGGAATATTAGGGAACTCCTATGTAAAGAAATCGTTTTTAACGACAAAAACAACTATATTTACTACGAGATCAACAACACGCATGTTTTTGATTATTTTACACGTCCTCGTTTCCTAGTTTTATAGTTTATTTTTATGAACGAGAGAGTAATTAGCATAATTTTAACTGGTATCTCCGACCACTCCATGGGCGTGCTCAAGATTAATTGAAAAATTACTTTGAATAATTGTAAAAAATAAATGAATTATTTCAGTGTTATAAAGTGTTATGTGTATGTAAACAAAAGTGACCTCTTTTATCACACACTATATTAGAACTGACTGGCCTACATTAAAAACGGTTTTAAAAAATTCACATTTTTTTTAATTTTTAAAAATTACAAAAGAGAAAAAGAGTTTTTAAAACCGTCTAAGGTATGTTAAATAGATGAATAAAAATATTAATATAAAACTTACAGCTACTTGTTACAAATCCAAATCAGATTCAGAAGATGAACTTTCAGAACCAAGATTTATAATAACTGGTTCGATCATTTTATCAGTAATATTGTCCAGCTTCCACATTTTTTCCTCTTCTTTAATAGTGTGATTTACTGCCTTTTCCCAGTTTTCAGGTTTTACATTATTTACGGCCTCCAAAAACAACTGTTTAACATCATGAATTTTAAAAGTGGTATTTTTTCTTGAAACTTCACTCTTTATCTGTGCCCATACCAGTTCAATCGGGTTTAATTCACAATGATATGGTGGGGATCTAAGTACTGTCATTCCACGATTTTTGGCAATTTCATCAATTTCGTATTTTTTAATTTGTCTTTATGAAGGGCACACAACGAATAAAGTTCCTTTCTTATAGATCCGGGATGGTACGTAATATTTTTTGAACTCAGCCAATTCTGCAAGTCTTTTTTTAACCACTTGGTTGTGGGCAGTCCTTCTATAAGTCTGGAGTGATAACTTGCATTATCCATTACTATTACACAGTTCTTAGGAAGAAGATCTATCATTTGTTCGAACCATTCTTGAAAGACATCAGCGTTCATGTCTTCATGGTAGTCACCGGTACGAGTTGATTCAAAAGTTAATAACCACCTTCAACAAAACCGTCTGAACTGCCAATGTGTACTATTATCAGCCTGCGTCCCTTTCCTGATGGTGGGTTTAAACCAGCAGATAAGTTATTTACAAAAGCGTGCCTTTGACTTGTAACAGTTTCATCCTGCCAAAATTTATTTGGTGTATGACCCTCGTTGATCAATGTTTCATCAAGATAAAATATTTTTCTTTTTTGGTTTCTCATTTCCTTTATGGTTCTTAGAAAATGTCTTCTCCATATGACAATATCGCTTCTTTCTAATAAAATAGACTTTCTGGGATTCTTTTTCCAGCGGAAGCCTATTTTCTTTTAAAGTTTCCATAACGTACTTCGACTCATTTCTGGGTAATCCTTATCATCTTGAACTGAGACAAGAACTTTATCCAATGTTGGAAATTCTTGTCTAAAGAAGAATTCATGCACTTTCCGTCGAAGTCCTTCTTTAAAATGATATTTTATTTGAAATTTTGGTTTCCCTGGAGCATTACGTGGCATTTGAAAACTATCACATTTCTCTTCTTTAATAACTCTGTAAATCGTAGATTTCCCAACACCAAGTGTACTGCTAACTAACTCAACGGTCTCATCAACACTTTCACATAAACGTTTGTCTGTAAATGATTTAAAACAATTAAATATTAATGTTTTTTCATTAACTGTTAAAGGACCAATTTTTCGGCGTTTACACGGCACTTCCAAATTTTCTATAACACTAGTATACACAATAAACTGCACCTTGCAACTGAAGTACCTACTTTTAGTGAACTGTTAAGAATTTTGAATACGCCACTTGGACCTTCCTACAAAATGGAAAAACCCACTATCACATTTTCTGTGGAATAAGTTTAGAAGGTAATTATTTAGTCAATTACTGTCGTAGATTCCTGGAGTTAAAGAATTAAATGTTTGATTGTTGAAACCCTTACTTCGTGGAATGCACTCATTTCAGATAAAATAAAACGTTTTATTTTATCTAAAGAATTAAACTTTATTTTGCAAATAGGTAGGTACTCATTAAACTTCTATTGGTTATTATTATTATATAACCAATAAAACAAACATCTTACATTTCTTGCAAATTCATTAGTACCTGTTAACCTCCATCACTCCGACACTGGCAACCTTATTTAGGAATTAGTAACCCTCACAAGTATTGTATTCTATTCTGCTCCAACCTTTATACCTGGTGGTCATACTCAATTTAAAATTGTTTTCCTATATACTTCTGTAAACTTGTTGACAAATATCTGTTTTTCATTGAGTCACCCGTATCAACAGTTTAGAGATTTGCATTCATAATTTATTGTTTTATTACTCTCTCATACATAAAAATACACTATAACCGTAATAATTTTCACCTGACAATGTAACAACAAGACAAAAACATATATATTTTGAAACAACTGAATACAAAACTTAAAACAGAATTTATACTATTATGTAGATTTTAAATATAAAACGCTACAATATACTCCAGTAAAGGCCTCCAGTAATTATGATTTTCTTGCTAAATCATAATTAGTTTACCCACATAAATTACACAAAGAAAGTTTCTACGCAATGATGCAAATAAATTCTGGCAAATTGTATATCACAACCATACAGGCTCGATAAATTCCTACATGATACCTTTTAGCGGAGTATTGGTAGTTTGGCATTATTTTCTGTACAATTTAACCGCTCAACGTCCCTTTGAGCACCAAATATATTACGCAAATTTCAACACAGTTAGTATCCGGCAAAATCAATTTGCAAAACTCACACATCATTATCCAGAGGGTTGAATAAACACCATTCCCACTGCATCATCTATGTCGGTTTGTTCGCTCGACATGTATCTATCCCAGTCTCCAGAGACGTAATTTCGTATATTATCACCACGTAAACAAATCGAGGGTAAAGGCTGCTGAAGGATGCCTGAGTGGTTTGTAACATTCATCTGTTTTCAGAGAGGAGATATGTCGCCAGGGTTGTACTGTTTGTAAGAAAAATACCGTCTAGAGTGTAGTTTTGAATAATAATCTAGTTATCTATTATCAAATGATGATAATTTTTATTTTATCTAATACTTCCTGTTAACGCGTAAATATACTTGGAAACTAACGCGTTATATATTTATTTTTTCTAGCGATAAAGTTTTGAAGCTATTTTCTTGTGGCATTTTTAAATTTAAGTGGGACTTAGCTACATTTAAAGGTTAAAGTAAGTTTATTGAGGTTTCGAATAGAAATTGGCATCAAAAACCAATAGGTTTGTTCTAGCATCAGTTTCAAACGGTTTGAAATTATCCGAAGCATGCGCATTTGTTTGATGGCGTTCAAGCACACAAATTACTAGTTTGCAACTACTAGTCGAGCGTTCTAACAAAAGTGAATTTTGATTTGGAAACTGGCTTGAAACGGTCAAAAGAGTTTGCGGATTTTGTTCGGATTTTGAGTTTGACACTTGCGAAGTGGAATTATTTCCTTGAGGTTATGTTTATTTATTTATAAATTTGATTTTTGTCTTTATTATTAAATGTAAAAAAGTTTGTCACAGAAAAAGCTAAACACTCAGTGAATTTTACTTTATTTTCGTTCAACTGCAATCAGTGTGTGATTAATCATTATTTGGGTAAATATTATAAAAATATATATAAATATTAAAAATATTGTAGATAAATTTAGAATCAAAGTCTAATAATCTTTTTTACCTTTTAATTTACATTTATGTTTTTTAGGTATTTAACATCTGATTATTATGTCAGACTCGTCAAGTTCTGATTCGGACAACAATATTCTTTTTGATTCCGACTCATTAGATGATGATAATGATGATTATGAGTTATTTTTGCATAATCCAAAGCGGCCCAAAAATATAGACTATGTGCAAGTAACTGTCCCCCTTTACAATGACACAGAATTTACTGAGCATTTTAGACTAACTCGAGAGTTAAGTTATGATATTGCTCATAAATTTGAGCAAAGCAATTTTTTTAAATATCAGATTGGGGGAAATGGAAAAGTTTCAGCTTATACACAGACACTGATATTCTTGTGGTATGCAGGTCATGCAACAGCTTCATTTCGAGATGTAGCTGACTGTTTTGACATTACAATTAGCTGCCTATTTTACATTTGTACAAATGCTATTAAATGGCCAACAAACCAAGAAAAGATAATAATCGAACAGCATTTTAGAGAGAAAGGGTTTCTAGGAGTAAAAGGAGCCATTGATGGGACCCATATGAAAATTGACAAACCAAATCATGACCCTGATTCCATATTTGAATAGGAAACATTACCATTCAATTCAGGTCAGGTCCAGTAAAGTTCGACTCCAGCGGTCGAACGATCCTGACGTGCAGCGGTGAGCAGCGAGCCAAGGCGACGAGCAGCGAAGTGTGCTTAGGTGGGGGCGATTGACCTGAAGCGACGGAGCTTGTTAGCTCCGGGTGAGTAAGACACCCAGATTGCACAGGCCTTTGTCCTTTACCAAGGCGAAGAGCGGATGCGAGGCTGTTTTTAAGTTAAACCGCCGAGGGGTTGCCTTTATAGGCCCCTCGCGGAGGCTTTAAATAGCTTCGCGTTTGCGAAAATATACGGGATAACCTCAGTGGGCCGACAGGGATGACACTGTAAGGCCTAGTTTTGAACTCTAGGTCGGACAGAAACGGCCCCTGCCTCTGAGGTTTGTGAAACGTGAAGAGGATCCCTCCCTGAGAAATCAGGGAGTGAACTACCGCGAGGTTGCTGGGACGACACCCAGGAAAACCGTCTGGCAGCGGCTAGGCGGGAAGACAAAAACAGAGTCTTCTGTGTAGTAAACTCCCAAGTCTTTTGAACACTTATGTTCACTGCCTTACGGCATTATGAGTGACCCCTCTCCCCAAAAAAGTGATGTCACGCACGTGGCATCACAAGAAAAAGAAGAAGGTGACAATCCTACGTCACCCACCCCCTCTGTCGCATCGGCAATTAAACTTTATAATGATTTTACTAAGACCCTAAAACCTGAAGCCGCGCTAATCGCCGATAATTCAGATGACGAATCGTTCATTCCGGACGATGCAGAAGAAAATAGTGAGGTTGACACTGATGACAGTGTATCAACCACAATGGAAATCTCCGTCGACGAGGAGCTGAGCCCGGCCACCGAGTCGAACACAACCACGCCCCCCACAAACGACGCAATAGCCCCCATAGTGGACACCATCTCCACCGTAACGGATGCCGAGCCGGAGGTAGGCAGAAAGAAAAAACGGCAAAGGCCTACAGCAGACTCCTCAGAAGATGAGGAAGAAATAAAAAGGAGCAAGGAAAAGCACGATAACGAGCTTTATAAATCGGTAGATCTGCTAACCGAGCAAATAAAGCAATTAAAAGAAGAGAGCCGCCAACGAGAACAACAGGCAAACGCCCAAATTAAAGATCTCTTAGCTCAGATGACTGAGCTCAGAAATGAAAACAAAGCCAAGGACGAAGAGATCAAAAAGCTGGTCAGCCATATAATGGCCCTGACCAAAAGCAACGAAGAAAGAGAGCGAGAAGAGAGAAAAAGAAATGACGCCATCTGGGAAATAACCAACAACCCAATGATAATAGCCACACCTTCTACGTCGGGTAGCGGAGGTAAGCCCAAAGAACCAAAAAAGGTAGTAGCAGAAAAAGAAAAACCAAAAGAACAAAGCGAAGCAGGATGGACAAAAGTCCAGAAAAAAGAAAAAGCAAAAGGCACCGCTACTGAGAAATCAACAAACAGTAGTGAGAAACCAAAAAAATCTCTGAGTGTTGTTGAGAGACAAACTCAGAAAATCAACGAGAGAAACGATGAGGCGCTCACAAAAGCTGCTAGAGACACCCAAAAAAGAAGTGAGCAGAAAAAAGCCCAGAAAAACTTGGAGGCAACAAAAGAGCCCCAAGTTGATAAAGAAACCATCGACAACCCTCAAATACCTTCTGAGGTTAACGTCAGAAAGCCAAAACCTCCCGCAATCATCTTAAAGACGGTTGCGGAACACCAAGCAATCCTGCAAAAAGCAGCAGCAAAAGGTATTATTTCTGATAATAAATTTGCCAGATCTGGTAGATCTATTATCATAAATACAAAGAACCGGGAAGACTATCTAGGAGTCGTAAGAATCCTAGAAGAACACACCCCGAAAGTAGAATACGTTGCCTATCCAATAGACAGCGACAAGCTGAAAAGGGTTATACTAAAAGGGCTCGCATCGAGCACAAGTACCGAACTAATTCTTAACGAACTAAGAAATAGAAACGTCGAAGCAACTAGAGTAACAAACATGTACTCTAAAAAAGAAGGAAAACACATACTGCCTTTCTTCATGATCACCCTCAAAGAGGATGACATGCCAAAAATAAGAAAAATTACAAACTTGTGCTACATGAAGATCCGTTTTGAAGACGAGATCAAAACCACGAAAGACACCCTGCAGTGTTTTAACTGCCAGGGCTACTATCACAGTTCTAAGGCTTGCCATTGCGAATCCAGATGTGTAAGGTGTGGTGAAAATCACCTAAGTAATGAGTGCGGAAAAAGCATGGAAACGGCTCCAAAATGCGCCAATTGTGAACAAGCACATACGGCGAACTACAGAGGATGCTCAAAGGCTCCAAAAAAGAAGGCCCCTGCCCCCGTAAAACCGGTGAGCAGACCAATCAACCCAACCACAACAACCACCGGGTTTAGCTACGCACAAGCAGCTAAAAAAACCGCCGAACAAGCGGCCCCAACCATGCAAAGTGCAGCCGCACTCATTACTTCATTCCAGATGGAATACAACAGAAGCATGATGGAGATGATGGCCGCTATGGACAGGGCAACAAAAATGATGGCTGCATTCGGAGAAATAAACCAACAATGTTAGCAAACCACACGGAAGATCTACGCATAGGGTCCTGGAATTCCGGAGGAATTTTCAAAAAACTCAACCTTTTGGACGAGATAATTAACAGATTAGAGCTCGATATCGTAGCCCTTCAAGAAACAAAATTAGTGGAAAGGAAGAAAACTAAATTTCCAGGCTACGATATCTATAGAACTGACCACAGAGCAAGATCAGGAGGAACAGCCATACTAGTTAAAAAAGGCTTAGAACACGAACATATCCCAACACCAGGTGGACTGGTCACAATGGAAGCCACGCTAGTAAGATTAAAGGCCAACAACGAAACACTAAAAATAGTGTCAGCTTATGTCAGACCGAACGAACCGATTTTCGATGAAGACTTGAGCCTAATCCTCGATACAGAAGAACCTACGGTAATTATTGGAGACCTTAATGCGAGATCTCCCAACTGGTTCGACAGAGCGACCAACAACAACGGGAGACGTCTTTGCGGCCATCTCGAAAATAGACCAAACACGTATGTGATCGGACCAACAGAACCGACATGTTTTCATGGACAACTTCCAACACACATAGACATTGCAATCCTACACAACGTGGGTCAACAATATGAGATACACTCTCTAAATGAAGGCGATTCAACGCACAATGTAATCGTCCTGACCCTGGGAGCAATAGAATTAAACTATTTGCAACCCCACAAAAGAAAAATAACAAATTGGTCAAACTACAGAAGAATTGTGAGCGAAAACATCGGTAACATTCCAACAATAAATAACATCACAGAACTAGAAGACACTGTAACAAAACTAGAAAACACGATAACAAACGCTATCGATGCCAGCTCCAAAACGGAAACAGTAGCAAGACAAAAAGGAAGATTCGGAGACATAAGTCACGAACTACAAGAATTAATCCAAGAAAAGAACAGAAAAAGAAGAAGAGCTTACCGTACTAGAACAGTAGAAGACAAAAGGATTGCAAATGAGCTAGACCGGGAAGTTAAAAGACAACTACGTAATCACAGAAATGAAAGCTGGGACAACTATATCCAAGATCTAGACCCTAATAAATCTGCCTTCTGGAAGTTATCAAAAATCCTCCGACAGGACAAGAAACCCATACCTCCACTACACGGAGTAAACGGGATTGTCCATACGGAAATAGACAAAGCTGAAGTCCTAAAGGACGAACTAGAAAGAGCATGCAGAAACAATGAAAACCCCAACGAAGACATAGACTTCGAAGAAGAGGTAGAAAGAACAGCCAGAAGAATAAAGAGAAGAAAGGGCAGAGTAGGAATTACACATACCTCCCCCGAAGAAATAAAAGAGCTTATAAAGCTAACTAACGCCAAAAAAGCCCCAGGTCCTGATAATATCACAAACAGGGCACTGAAAAATCTACCCAACAAAGCTATTGTCTACATAACAAACATCGTTAACAGCATGCTTAAACTACGATATTTTCCAGATAGATGGAAAGAGGCACATATAATCATGATAAAGAAACCAGGGAAAGACGGCGCTTTTCCACAAAATTACAGACCTATCAGCTTATTATCATCAATAAGCAAGATAGCAGAAAGAGTCATACTAAAAAGACTCAACGATGAATCGGAAGCACTAGGCACCATACCAGAAGCGCAATTCGGATTCAGAAGCGAACATTCGTGTGAACTACAAGTTCTACGGTTCACGGAATTTGCAACGAAAGGCTTTAATGAAAAAATGTACACGGCAACAGCATTTCTGGACGTCAGTAAAGCATTTGACAGGGTCTGGCATGAAGGACTCATATACAAAATGAACACCATGGGGTACAGCGAGGCTATGACATGCCTCCTTGGATCATACCTAGCCAACAGAAGGTTCAGGGTTCGAACAGGGGCAACCCTGTCCGAAGTCGGAATCCTGGAAGCAGGTGTGCCTCAGGGAGCTGTGCTGTCGCCTTACCTGTATACCATCTATACGGCCGACACGCCAAAAGAACCAGGATCCCTGTTGAGTCTTTACGCTGACGACACAGCAATAGCTGTTAGCTGGAGGAATCCAGATCATGCAGCTAATCATCTGCAGAGAGCACTAAGTAGATTTGAAAGATGGTGCATCAAATGGAAAATCGCCTTAAACCCGGACAAAACACAGGCTGTAATGTTTAGTCACAGAAGAAGTGTACCTAACCGCGAATTAATGATCGGAAACACCCCAGTAGAGTGGACAAATGAGGCCAAATACCTAGGGGTGTTACTAGACAAAAAACTCACCTTTACGCAGCACATAAACCAGCAAACGTACAGAGCCAAAGCGCTGAAAAGTCAGCTCTCAACGCTTATAGGCAGAAGAAGCAAGCTAAGATTTAAAACTAAAATCAGAATAGCTAATAGTATTATCCTGCCAGTCCTATCATATGCCTCCGCAGCATGGGGACACACCTGTAAAACAAACAGGAAAAAGATACAGACAGCTCAAAATCAATTGATAAGAGATGCTCTAAATCTACCGAGATATGTACCTCTGAGAAATTTATACAGAGACTCAGGACAAACAAGGATCCTACATACAATGGATAAAAAGGCATATGAACTTTTTAACGGATTAAATAACCACCCAAGTAGCATGCTAAGAGAGCTGACTAACTACAATGCAAACACCAGGACACTACACAGAAGACCTAAACAGCAAATAGCCGGATATAGGGTCCCAAACTAATAAATGAAGAATGAGATGGTCGCAAAAACGTCAAATAAAAAAGAATGCAGTCATCAGAAAAACAACCCCCAAAAAAATATCTTATTTTTAGGACTCTGGCGAGAGGGTACAGGTGCCAAGGCACTTAGTTAAGGACAATATACACCGGGGTGTGTGGAGGCCATATACACCCTGCAATGCACACCCCACCACACCGCACACATATTTAGCATGTAAGAGTAAAAGGGTAAGAATTGTGCAGGCATTTTATTGTTCCATCGCCAAGGAAGACCCCCAAAACCCACAAAAAAAAAAAAAAAAAAAAAAAAAAAAAAAAATGGTTGTTTTTCTTTTAAATTAAGTAGATTTATTTCAAATTAAATTCAAATAACTAAACGTAACGTAATCTAATACCAATTTTCTATATAGAAGACCCGTCAGGCCTTCTATATACCGCTGATGCGGAATTGGCCCTTAAGGCGGATCTAATGTATACTGATCCTTTCGCGACTCCCGAGCACTGAGACCATGTGCGGCAAACATGAGCTTGGTGGCCGGACCCTCTCGGGTGCCCAGCCGGCGAGGAGAACAAAATTTATTTTGCCAAATCGGCGGCTGAGTGACCGAGCACACACATATCTTTCCGGGCATGAAGTCGACAGCCCAGGCTGTCGACTTCATGTGCGGAACACACACGCTATTTTTATTATTTTTTATGTTAGGGACTTCAGTCCCGAAGTGCAGTCCGAGTAAAATCAATAGAGTCAGTAAAGTAATTAGGGAGAAAAGCCTAGATGTGGCTACCCCTACAGTTAGGTGGCATAACCACAGTCATTAAAAACAGGAGATGTCTCATTACCCAGGGCATCTCAGGTAACTTTCAGATCATAGCCTCCTCACGTCAGTCGTACGATGAGGAGGGGTGGAGGAAAAGCCTGGGGGTCAGATAGGTACCACTTCAACTAGTGAAGTGTGACCGGTTTGATCTTCGGACATGTGGATCCCATTCTTATATTGGTATACACATGTTCCTAGGGGTAGGGTTGATCGCTTAGCGTGATTGTGTGTGTGTGTGTGTGTTCAATTCAGGTTAGTCTTTGCTATATTATCAACTTGAAATCATGTAAGTAAATATCTGCACTGACACGATTTCAAATTGATTTTGGTTTGAATTTACATGAAAATTAATGAACTGATTATTTTAAGGTACAAGCTGTTTGTGACCCCGAGCTGAGAATCAGGGATATTTTTATTGGTTATTCTGGTTCTGTGCATGATAGTAGAGTTTTCCGAAATTCCCCACTGAATGCCACTTTGGAACAAAAATGTGGAGATTATTATATACTGGGTGATAGTGGTTACCCTTGCATAAGACATCTTTTGACCCCATATAGAGATCGCGGCAACCTTACAGAAGTTGAAACAAATTATAATTCGAAACTGGCTACAAATAGATATATAGTTGAACATTCTTCTGAAACAAAAATGGAGGCAATTATATCATTTGAAATTACGAAAGATTGAAGACATTACCCATTTTATTAGAACTTGTTGTGTACTCCATAATTTGTCTTTAGGGGGTGAAATCCCAGAGGAAGAAATTCAATTAGCAAACCCAGGTCTACTCCCTAATGTTGATATTCAGGAAGAAAATGAAATTGATAACGCAGATGCTGCTATACACAGAAATTTTGTAGCTAGACGAATTTTGACACGACGACGCTAAGAATATATTTTGTTTTTTTAATAGGTATAAAAATAAAGTTTAATTTTGAGAATATTATTTTACCTCCTCACTGTTTACCTTAATACAGACAACTAAGTTTCAGTAAATTGTGCTCATAAATGAAAAAAACATTTTAACCAAGCATATATTTTTTAATGTATGCAGTCTACTTTATGGAGCAGAAACTTGGAGAATAACCGAGAACAACAGAAAAAAATTAGAAGCTGTAGAAATGGATGTGTTTAGAAGATCGTTAGGTATATCCCGCAGGGAAAGAGTTAGAAATGAGGAAGTAAGATGAAGAATTGGAATAGATGGTTACTTAACAACAGACATTGAGAGGAAACAGTTGATTTGGTATGGTCATGTTCAAAGAATGGAAGACACAAGACTACCCAAGAAGATTATGCAGTGGGTACCACCAAACCGCAAAAAACGAGGAAGACCCAAGAAGACATGGAAAGAAGGGGTAACTAAAGCAATGAGTACAAGAGATCTTAGAGACGGCCAATGGGATGATAGAAGGACGTGGAAGTTAGGCATCGGACAACGTCGAAAGACGTTCTAATATATATATATATATATAATATATATATATATATATATATATATATATATATATTTTAATTCAAATAAATGATGATTCCAAAAACATTAAAAAATATATCTATAGAAATTTTTACATTACCTATAGGTAATGTAAACATTTACATTACCAATAGGTTTGATGACTTCTGCAAAATAAAATATTATTAGTTCAAATACAAATAAAATTAAACATTTACCACTTACCTGTTGAAGTTAGTTAATACCTCAGGATAAACATTCCTCTTTTTCTTAAAAATCTCGTCCATTTCTTTGGAAAATTTAAAATACTTTCTCCCTCCCCTGTTTTATTATTATTTTCAAGATATCTCTTGTAATTTCTTTCTAGTACACGCCACCGATTTTCACAATTTTGTGGCGTGAATCTTAAATTATATCTTTTCAGGATATACTTAGAAATAACTTCCCACATCTTCTTTAAATTGCGCATTTCCATTTGGCCCACTTTGTTTCTAAACATTTTATAACAGTCAACCACTATTAAAGAATGTTCCCTTGTCCAATGTACCTTGGATAATTCATCTGTAGTACCAGTGCTCGGCATGTATGTAATTTCCTCAGGTATTGACAAAGTATTACTAGCATTACCAGGAAGTTCTAATTCGTCATTATGTTCCGAAAGAATAAGGAACTCCATGAGATCTAGAAATATATAGGTAGGTATAACAATAATAAAACTTTGAAAATGATAAAGATTATAAATTTTAAATGAAAGTAATATGTTTTGACTCTTACTTACCATTATTTACGTTTATAACATTCATTTTCAATTTTGCATATGCATATGCAAGCATAAATTATGAAAATTTGGATACTTATAAAAAAAATTAAAAAAAAAACGAACAGGTATGAGTCACAGTAGTACAGAAATTTTATTTGACATTTTGACGTTGGAAAAAAAGCGTTCTAGCAACAAAGTTTGCTACCAGTTTGTGGATTGAATATGCGCAAGTAAAGCAATACAATAATCTGGTGTCAAACCATACAAAACTACATGGTAGAACAAACTTTATAATATCATCTTTTCCTTGACCTAGATGGAACTTTCAAAAAGCAGACTGGGCGACTTTTACTGAAAGATTGGACAAATGTCTGGGATGAATACCCCCAACACGTGCAAACTACATAAGATTTGTTGGCGCGGTTATCTCTACAGCGAAGAAAAGGATCCTACTCATATCTCTACCCAGAGGATATTGTAAAGAGTATGTCCCAGGATGGAATGAAAAATGTGGGAAATTGTATCAAGAATACAACGAAAGCCAAGACTTATAAATTGCGGACGAATTACTGCACAGTTTGGATGCAGCCAGACTATAAAAATGGATGGAAACTGTGGAAAAATTAGATTTTAGTAAATCAATCAGAAAAGCATGGTCTTTACTTAGAAAATTTGGTAGTAGCAGACTCCCAACTAGAGACAAAGTACCAATAGCTCCCAATAGAGCAGCCTCCCACATTGTAGCAACCTCAAGAGCACCTAGAGATCGTGATCACACTACCAAAGTCAAACAAGAACTAAAAATACTAAAGTCTGCATGCCCGCCTACATCTGAATACTCTGACGAGTTTACTCCGAAGAAAACATTTTTGCAATATCAGAAATTAAGTCTGGAAGGGCACCCGGCTGCGATAAAATTAATCCAGAATTTTTACTCCACTGTGGCAAATATACTAGGAAATGGCTGGCTGATGTATATACAGATATGTTAAAATTAGGAGAAATCCCCATTGACTAAAAAAGACCTCTATTATAGCCATATTAAAACCAGGAAAGGCAAATAATCAGCCCCAAAACTACCGACCGATTGCTTTGCTGAGCTGTGTCTATAAACTGTTGGAACGCTTAATCTACAACAGAATTAGTAGAAACATATTTGAATTGATACCTATTGAGCAAGCAGGGTTCAGGCCTAACCGCAGCTGCACAGATGAGATCTTATCCTTAACAATACATATTGAAGGAGGTTTTCAAAGAAAGCAAAAAACATCAGTTGCTTTCATTGATCTATTAGCTGCATACAATACTGTCTGGAGACAAGGACTAATCTACAAACTAATCCGTGCCATCCCGTACCAAAGGGTAACTAAACTCATTGATAACATGCTCACCGACAGACCTTTTCAAGTCACAATGGGCAATTTTAAAAGTGTCCAAATAAAGATCAACAATAGACTGCCACAGGGATCTGTTTTAGCACCCTTACTGTTCAATTTATACATCGCAGACCTACCTGGGACAATTTCGCAGAAATTTGGCTGTTGAAACAATACTAACGGATGACCTTGCCATTATGGGAGAATACTGTTGCAAATAGAGACTACAGCTAAATGTAACGAAAACCGAAGTGTGCTGTTCTCATCTGAATAATGCCCAAGCCAACAAAAAACTCTCCGTCTACTTTGAAAATTTAATTTAGTTAACAACTGGGACAGTAATAAAAACAATGGGTTTTACAAATATGTTTGTGACATATACAATATACAATATTAGTCTTGTTATCGTTTTTAGAGCAAAATTTACAGCGTGTTCGTTTAGCACACAGAGTTGGATTGTTCATAGACGGTTCACTATTTTTTTTTGGAAAAGATAAGTGCTTTCAATAGTGTTTTCCCAATTCCTCAAGAAAAATTCGCAGTTTTATAAGTTTCTTGGTGTTTCATTGGGGATTTATTGATGTCCACAAACAAACGCGTTGTAGGAAGAAATGTCCAGCATAATATAAAAAACTATCAATGCCAGCGATTTGTCTTCTTCTTACATGTATATGTACCAACAAGCTGATCTAGAGTATCCACTGCACCTTTACTGGAATTTTAATCTAAAATAATTTGGAGCTTTTGATTATTTCTGCCTTACCATGATGCAAAGTACTCATAAGAATAACATTTTTATTCTTTTTAGGAATATAGTTAACAACAGTGGTATGTTGCGTAAAGTAAAACGACGAACTATGAACTTCTTTAGTCGCAATTTGAGCTGGAAGCTCTGGCTCATTTTTTCTTATATTCCCCAGCATTGTATTTTTTCTTTTAACAAGTTGTCCTAAATTTTATAATTTAAAAAAATTATGACAAGTAATATTGTGGCCTTTCAAATCACTACACAAGTTGCACACCACACGTATTTTCTGATTCCGTTTAAATGCAAGATAATGTTTGAAGGGACAGCGGCCTCTACAGGCAACTAATTGCTCGTCGACGGTAACATTTTCATCAGGGTTAAAAAATTTTGGTAAATTTTTTACCCATTTTTTCCAAATTTCTCTTATTGCAGCAAGTTTATCAGTACGGCTCCTATTCTGTCCTAGTCTTGTTATTAAAACGTATTACTTGCGAAATTTTTGTAAATACTTCCAGGAACTTTGTTGCTCGAAATACACTACGATATATTTCTTTATTCCACAAACTTTTAATTTATTCGTCATGGGACTTAAAAAGAACTGTTCTTGTGAAAGAACTGTTACAGAAGGTTTTACAGGATGTTGTACGTAGAATTGAATAGCAGAATCATCAACACTTTCTTCCTTACTCTCACTACTTGTATTGTTTTCTGTTTCTGATATGCAATCATCACTCTCTAACACGTTTGCGAGCTCGCGAAACTTATCTTCGGTTAGCGTTCTTCGATGTGACATTATCAACATGCAAACATAGACTGAAATTTGAAATGTAAATGAATGCTCTTGGAATATCAGTGTTCTACCAGCCTACTACTTGTTTATTCCCCCACTTACTTCTACGTGAGATGCCCCTCTAAATGACATCGTCCAGCTACACTGCACATTTTTTACAAGTTCTAGCTTGCAGAAACTTGTTTCTATTTATAGACATACCGGACACTGACACACTAACTGTTTGCCAACTAAACGCGTTTAAATACGTGGGACATGTTGACCCGAACGTATTCGCTGTGAGCCGATGAGTAGAGGGGATTTGACAGTTTTCACCAACGCTGTTAGTGGCAGTTTTGTGCATTTAACTTGTAAACATTCAAATAATGGCGAATATGGATTTTTCAAAAAGAAAAAGATATGATAATATGTAAAAATACTGGGTATAACAGTAATTGTAAATTTTATTCATTTCCTGTTGCCAAGCATAAAATAGTTCAAAGAGAAAAATGGATTATTGCTATCAATAAGAAAAATAAGTAAATAACCTATAATATAAACAACATGATATTTGTATGGTGTAAAATAAAAAAGCTATTATATTCCGAAACATTGCGTACATGCCCTGCATCAACTAAATCTTTCCCCTTTTTTGGTGTAGCTGATTGAAATGGGATATCATGTAATATAGACTTAAAACCAGTATAATGTTTAATATTCATTTTGATAAAATTAAAACAAATTGATATCTAAGCACTAATGCAGGCCATTCACGTTCCGACTTGTGGTACGACTACTGGTCTAACTTCTGCAGTTGGATCTGAAATCGGACCGTGAGTGGGCTAGTTGGATTAGTTGGACAACTAGTGGTACGAGTCGGAACATCTAGTGGGACGACTTGAAGATCCGACTTCCGACTGGCGACGAAGTCGGAGCGTGAATGGTGAAGTTGGAAGTCGGATCACAGGTTGGATCGAAAATTTCCTCAGTTAGTTGACCTTCGGCACCTGTTACGTATGAGATTTCTATGAAAATACTTTACGCAAAGATCTCTAGTTCGCGAATATTTAATAGAAAATAAACTTTCAATTGCACGAAAATTACCTTTTTGTTAGGGCAAATCATTTTCCTTTCTGTAGATCTATTTCGGACATTCACACACAGGTAAATTTCCGATACTCCGGATTGGCTACGGAAGAATTATCAACAAACAATGAAAATTAAATCATAGTTGTAGCAAAAGATCCCTAGTTCGCAAAAAAATAATATAAAATAACTTTCAGTTGCACGAAAAATTATTCCTATTAAAAATATACGACACACACACAATAAAATAAATCCCAGCTCTAGTTTAAAACAAATAAAATATAAATTTTATACCTACATAAATCTTTAAAAACCATAATTTTTTCCTACATCTAAAAAAGTCATAAAAATCAAGAGTTGAAAAAATTAATTAGTTCAGCCCTAGACAAATAACTAGAGAAACGAAACCTAATTTTTAAACGTACATATTATAACATACATATAAAGATAACAAGCACAATTCTGCCATTTTCCT
Organism: Diabrotica balteata; assembly: GCA_918026665.1. Lineage (NCBI taxonomy): Eukaryota > Metazoa > Arthropoda > Insecta > Coleoptera > Chrysomelidae > Diabrotica > Diabrotica balteata. Next base: position 119,015,302 of record OU898280.1, read on the forward strand.
CCTCCTAATTATATTTTGCGTAGTGTTTATTCGATACATTTTTTGGTTAAGCGCTGTACACCATCGTACAGCGTACAACCTAGAACTGAAGTTGGACCGCTAGTTGGATAGAAAGTCGGAGCGTGACTGGAGACGAACATCCAACTAATAGTCCTACTAAGTGGGACCACAAGTCGGAACGTAAATGGCCTGTCTAAGGCCTACGCACACAAAAAATAACTGAGCAAAAACAGAATAAAAATGCAAAATAAAAACAAGAATTACAACGTTACAGAGGTAAAGGTAACCTTTAAGTTAAAGGTTACCTTTACCTCTGTAACGTTGTACTTTAACCAAAGAATATATACGTGTGATAGACGCTTAAGCGAAATATTTTCACATAAACTTCTTCTTTTTCTCAATGGCCTCTTGCGTAAGTAGTCATCCAGTCGCAGAAACTTATATCTTAAATATTATAATTATAACGAATAAAACAACAACGCTTAATTACTTTTACTATTAATTCTGTGTATTCGTTCATTAATCAGTTTACCATAATATTTCAGTTCATTATTTTGTATTTTTAGATAAATATCTATTTTTCTTGTTTTTTCATATTTCACTTACACCAATTTTACAAGAAAAGTACAAGTTTCAAACCGCCAGAGAGCGCTACCGGCGAAGCTCACAGCGAATAGGGTTTCCCAATAGGGACGTCGTGTTTTTGAAATGTCATAGCGGTCATTTTGAAATTGGTAGAACTGTCACTTGTTGACGATTGTATTTAGTATACTGTAACAAATTACCATGGCAAGATATACGCTTAAACAACGTTTGGAAATTATCCTAAAATTTTATGCTAATAATCGTTCATTTGTGAATACCTATCGTGCATTATGTGAAACTTATGGACCAAATCATCGTCCTGATGCGCGTGTAATTCGTCGAATTGTGGAAAAGTTTGAACGTGAATTTACTGTGCAGGATACGAAACCACCTACTAGACGCCAAAATGCAAGAACTCAGGACAATATTGCTGCTGTAAGAGCCAGTGTAGCGGAGAATGCAAATGTGTCCGTAAATCGTCGTTCTCAAGAACTTGGACTCACCAGAATGACAACTTGGCGAATTCTGAGAAAAGATTTAGGCCTACACCCTTACAAGATTGTTCTGACTCAAGAACTAAAGTCACTTGACCATCATAAGCGTCGTTTGTTCGCTGATTGGGCTCTAGACAAACTCGAAAATGATGGCGATTTTTAAAAAAAAATAATCTTTTCCGATGAAGCTCATTTTTGGTTAAACGGCTTTGTGAATAAGCAAAATTGTCGTTTTTGGAGTGAAAATAATCCACACGAGATTCTTGAGAAACCTTTGCATCCAGAAAAAGTCACTGTCTGGTGTGGTTTATGGCATGGTGGCATCATCGGACCTTATTTTTTCGAACATGGTATAACAGTTAACGGTGAAAGGTATCGAACGATGATAACGGATTTTTTGTGGCCTCAGTTAGATGAAATAGATTTGGATGGCATGTTTTTCCAACAGGACGGTGCCACATCTCACACTACTGCCCCAACCATTGATTTATTGAAGAAAAAGTTCCCGGAAACATTGATTTCCCTTGATGCCAGAGATCCCAGTAGAATTCAGCAACTTCGACCAGATGCTTGGCCTCCAAAAAGCTGCGATTTAACACCGTTGGATTATTTTTTATGGGCTGTGTTAAGTAATTGGTCTATGTGAATAAACCAAAATCCATTGAAGACTTGAAGGGAAACATAGAGCACACCATTCGTGAGATTAATGCGGATACTTTGCATAAAGTGACCTAAAATTGGGTCCATCGGATTCGCTCCTGCAAACGTAGTCAAGGACGACACTTAAATGATGTGTTATTCAGAACATAATTTTTAAATATTATATTTTGCAATAAACTTTTTTTTATTTTATTTGCAGCAATTTTTACAGTTTTTGGTGAAAAAAACATCAGGACATTCTTATTGGGAGACTTCTTACTTTAGGTAACAATTTAATTTTTATCAAAAAAATCAGGAAGTTTTTTATTTTATTATTGAGTTAATGCCATGACAACTAAGATCATTGGCATGGTACAGTCAGGTACCTCGTGCAGTGTGTGTGTGTGTGTGTGTGTGTGTGTGTGTGTGTGTGTGTGTGTGTGTGTGTGTAGAGTAATTGTCTTGATACTTAGCAAAGTCGACGTCATTGTCTTTGCTAAGAGACGCTAATTGTATCCGAACGTCTGCGGTCCCTCCGGTGAGTACCGATCGCACAAGGATAGAAATTATTTTCATTCATTAATTTTTAATAAACGAAAATTTCTCCACCCAGATGAGATTCGAACTCACGACCTTTAGGTTTAAAGGTAGGCGCTCTTACCACTGAGCCACAGAGGGGGTTTATCATGAAGTTGATTTTTTATCTCGTATGCAATTGAAAGACCTGATATTAGGTAATAAAGTAATGAATCATCAAAACGTTACGCCGCGTAATAATTTGCAAAATAAGCATAAATTTTTTTTAAGTCAAATAGACCCGAACAGGAGAGCAGGGTTAAGAATAAGCTCATGTCTTTTGATGCCTAAATTTGATGCTAAAAAAAACGGTCACAGTGATTTTTTTATGTTATTCTTTAATTTGTAAATATCATTTTTCATTTTATATTACTGTTTTTCTTTTTCTTTATATTATAGTGCTAATAGCTGAAATGAATAAATAAAAAATAATATCGTTGACTCTATCGAATTTTTCTCTTGAAAAGTTAAAACTGACAAAATTATCAAAAGTTCTAGAGCAGTTGCCACAATAAAAATAACAAAAATTGTCTCAAAGGTTTTTAATTACTAACTAAGCGAAGCAGCTATCCTATCATGAAAAATTTTGCTGTAGAAATTTCCTAAATTTTAATCACGATGGGACACTTCTAAGACTGAAAGCAAAACAAATATCGTTTAAGTTTTTCATTTGAAAATGAAAGAAGCGTGAATTCCTTATCCCGCGAAAATAAAATTAGAAACAATAAATTTGAGCTCCACCCAATATGCATTTCTTTTTATCAACAGTACTATCGTGGTAGCACTAAGTGTATAAAAATAGGGTATAAAAATAGTTTGCGTGTTTTATTGTTACAATAAGACCAAGTATGGCTTTCATACTGCTCAATTTATTCCTGTACAAATATAGAAATTGAACATTTGCATTTATCCAATAAGCATATAATTTGTAACAATTGCAGCGAAAGCTCGCATACGAACTCGATAAAAGTCATAGGTTTATGAATAGGGTATAAAAGTCATGGAATGGAAAACGGACGGGTATACTATGAAATATACCGGCCACGTCCCTCTATTAAGGGGTCAGTGGAGGAGATTTATATTCAGGCACTTCATATCGCTTGCTATATTCCGTTGGTAGCATTCCATAAATTCTACTAGAAGCGTTTATACTATTTCGGAATGTTAACTAACTTTTTAACTAAATAAAATAAAATCGACATCAACATGAAGCGTTTTAGTAATGATATACAAGCAAAACTTTTAAAAAGAATTAGTTTGCGTAGCTGTAACAAACTGATGAACCAAAATGAGGTCAGGCTAGGGTGAAGAGTTGATAGTAAATATTTCATGAAATTTAACCTATAACATCAAGAAGTTACTTCGTAAAAGTTTCTTTCTAAACTATGGGGAGCTTTTATCCAAAACTATGATAAAAACAAAATCATGAATCCAAAGGAATATAAATTTGTTTAGTACGGGGTTGAATGTACACGTCCAGTTTTATGATATAACGTATTTTCCGCATCGTATGTTTCACATAAAACAACTTATATAAAATACTATAACAGGTATATATATATATATATATATATATATATATATATATATATATAATATATATATATATATATATAATTAGGGTGGGGCCGTTGAGTAATGTGTTTTTATTTTATTTTTTAATTGAGTTGCCTGACCCCAGAAAAGATGTATGATAAGATAACTTATTCCACAGTGTTTTTTTTTTATAATTAATTTTAATTTTTTTCCACTGCCACAGAGCTATATAAGAACGAGATTTTTACGAAAAAATTCAATCATTTAATATTATGTCAAATTCGTTTTTTTTTTAATTTATTATGGTTGCCTGAGTCAAAAAAAGTGTTTTATACGATAAATTTGATCATATTATTTTTTTTTGACAACTAATTTTTTTTTCTACTGCCACAGCGCTGTATAAAATTAATAATTTTTCAAAAAAAAAATGTATTGTATGGTAGATTTATTTTTTGCATACAAAAAAATAATTTATATTAAAGCTAAATTTGTTTTGAACACATAATACAACAATACAAATACAAAAATAGTTTATCTATAAATATATAACGATACAAAACAGAATGTCTTTCAAAAGTAACAATCACATTATTTAAAAAAAAAGTCTTTCTTTAATTCATATTTCGGCATATTTTCCCTTGATTTCAGCCTGTTCCTTATATAACCGTCTCCTTTTTCACTTCCACAGACAGAAGCTGAACCTTCTGTTACTATTTTGACGGCCCTCTCAGCCGCTTGTGTGTGACAAGGGTATGATTTTACGTATGCCAAAAGACTGGTTTCAGGATTTTCAACAACTTCCCTTAGTTGGTCTTTTGATAGCTTCATAGTTACAGGAGGCTCTGTCCATAAAACTTTCTGGCATTCGATAATCTCAAAGTAATCCTTACTGCCAAAAAATAATTTTGGTACTACGAAATGTCGCTGATCATTGTAATTTAACTGTCTGCTCTTCAAAATTCTTTGGAACCCCAATTGTCTTATGTGTTTACGTTTATCAAACAACATAGCCAAAATAATATTTTCTGGGCTCCCAAAGTATCCATTTCTTTGAATACATTTATAGACTATGTCTTTCAATTCTGGTAGTAAATAGTCGCAGAGTCTTATTGTCTTGAATAGATGCCTTGCACCATAAATGCATGACGGGTGAGTCTTAATACAAAATCACATGGGCGCATACACTTTCATTACAAAATGGCTTAGTATTTGTAAATTTTCCGATGGGTTTCTGGTTGCTACGTATAACCGAAGGATACGGGAAGCAGTGGTAAGCCACCGAGAATGAACCATTTTTCCAGGCTGTCTCTTAGAAAGTTTTTCTGAACAAGCACCACTTTTCACTGCTTGACAAATATCGTACAGGTATTTTACTCAACTGTCGGTAAAACACTAAAAATAATTTAAGTGTCGCTAGGCGGTTTAATTGATTGAAATATTGGTTTACACTTACACCACTGCAAAATCTGCAGCATAAGCGAAGCGTTGACCTCCAATGTCACGTTATTTTAAGAATGATAATATATTATAATCGGTAATATTAACTTTGTTTATACTAACGTCTACTTTATTGTTATTGGGGAATTTCGGCACACTCTTTGAAGTAGGTCCCTAAAATAAATTTTTCTCTACTTATTAGTTAGTGGAAAAATACGCAAATAAAGTTTACTATACGTTATAAAGTATGCATCAAACCGCCAGAACAATACAGATTTTATTTAAATTTTTTTAAGTTACAAAATAAATAACCCTGATGTTTCAAAAATTATATAATAAAAAAATATAAAGATCTGCGTTTGAAATAATTATTATTTTTTATTTTTTCCACTGCCACAATGACCTTTTATATTAAAAAAATATAGAGTCTTTGTGGCAGTGGAAAAAAATATTTTTAGCTACTCATTTTGACTTATAAATTTAGTGTTTTAGTATATACTCATATTATATATGACATAGCGTTGTATATTATATAGAAAAATATTATTGTCGCCACTAAATATATATATATAATATATTATGAGTTTCTTGAAACTTATTATATTTAATATAAAATTAATGTTTCTTGGGTTTAGGTTCAATAAAAATATGTTACATGTGGAACTAGATTTTATTTTCCATTGCAATCAATCAACGTTTCGGCAGGAAACCCTTGCCTTTGTCAAGATTCTAAAATGTGTATATATATAAGGACAAACAGATATTTTAAAATATGTATATATATATGACTTACCAAAACGTAAAACGTGACACAGACATTAACGAACTGACTATAAAACGAACTATAAAAGTTGATATCTGATATCTCATTGTTTACTGTCATTAGTATATAATTATTTTTATATGAGCGTATCGTTGATGTTTTCGAAAAAGGTAAGGTGGAGATATGTTATGACTTTAAGAGCGTTTTATGATGTTATATTATTATTGTTTAAATCAGATTGAAATATATTTTATTTAGGTTTTGTGTATCTTTTTTGTCATTTATTGCGTTGGTGTTTCTTTTTATTTCTATTGATTCGTATACCTCCCTCTTCTTTTTGTTTTTTTCTGTTTTTAAAATTCTGATGTTTTCAAAATCAAATTTATGCTTCTTCCCGCTTTCATGTTTTGTGAGCGCAGTGACGTTGTTCTTGTCGTATTTGTGAGAACGAATTCTGGATTGAAGCAGTTGACTGGTTTGACCGATATAGACACCTTCACAGTTTGTACATGGTATCTCGTAAACAACATGTGATTTTTTAAGTTTTGGAGTTTGTGTTTTTAGTTTTGTGAAATATTTATTTAAGAGATTGTTGCCTTTGTGGGCCACTGTTATGTTATGTTTGGCTAAAAGATTGGTTAGTTGTTCAGATAAACCTTTTATATATGGAAGAGTTGTATAAGTGGTTTTGATACTGTTGGGTTTGTTGTTAGTTGTATTGTTATAAAATTTATTGAGTCTTGATTTGAAAATAGTTTCGATTAGATGTTCGGGATATGCATTCTTTAGGAGGGCATTTTTTGCTTTTTTTATTGCAGTTGGTCTGTATTCTGGATCTGTTAGTTTTATAGATTTATCAGCGAGACTTATAATTACAGACTTCTTATGGGAAAATGGATGATGGGAATTGTAGTTAAGATATCGTGAAGACCATGTTTCTTTTGTAAACCACATAGTTTTAACTGTATTGTTAATGCGATGTAAGGTGACATCCAGAAAGTTTATTTTATTATTTTGTTCAATTTCTATAGTGAACTTTAATTTTGGATGGTAACTGTTGAAAATATCTAAAATTTCGGTTGTTTTATTTGTTGGATTTGATGGTAACTGTTTCAACAGTTACCATCCAAAATTAAAGTTCACTATAGAAATTGAACAAAATAATAAAATAAACTTTCTGGATGTCACCTTACATCGCATTAACAATACAGTTAAAACTATGTGGTTTACAAAAGAAACATGGTCTTCACGATATCTTAACTACCATTCCCATCATCCATTTTCCCATAAGAAGTCTGTAATTATAAGTCTCGCTGATAAATCTATAAAACTAACAGATCCAGAATACAGACCAACTGCAATAAAAAAAGCAAAAAATGCCCTCCTAAAGAATGCATATCCCGAACATCTAATCGAAACTATTTTCAAATCAAGACTCAATAAATTTTATAACAATACAACTAACAACAAACCCAACAGTATAAAAACCACTTATACAACTCTTCCATATATAAAAGGTTTATCTGAACAACTAACCAATCTTTTAGATACACATAACATAACAGTGGCCCACAAAGGCAACAATCTCTTAAATAAATATTTCACAAAACTAAAAACACAAACTCCAAAACTTAAAAAATCACATGTTGTTTACGAGATACCATGTACAAACTGTGAAGGTGTCTATATCGGTCAAACCAGTCAACTGCTTCAATCCAGAATTCGTTCTCACAAATACGACAAGAACAACGTCTAAGTGTAAACTGTTGAAAATATCTAAAATTTCGGTTGTTTTTATTTGTTGGATTTGATGGTAACTGTTTCAACAGTTACCATCCAAAATTAAAGTTCACTATAGAAATTGAAACAAAATAATAAAATAAACTTTCTGGATGTCACCTTACATCGCATTAACAATACAGTTAAAACTATGTGGTTTACAAAAGAAACATGGTCTTCACGATATCTTAACTACCATTCCCATCATCCATTTTCCCATAAGAAGTCTGTAATTATAAGTCTCGCTGATAAATCTATAAAACTAACAGATCCAGAATACAGACCAACTGCAATAAAAAAAGCAAAAAATGCCCTCCTAAAGAATGCATATCCCGAACATCTAATCGAAACTATTTTCAAATCAAGACTCAATAAATTTTATAACAATACAACTAACAACAAACCCAACAGTATCAAAACCACTTATACAACTCTTCCATATATAAAAGGTTTATCTGAACAACTAACCAATCTTTTAGCCAAACATAACATAACAGTGGCCCACAAAGGCAACAATCTCTTAAATAAATATTTCACAAAACTAAAAACACAAACTCCAAAACTTAAAAAATCACATGTTGTTTACGAGATACCATGTACAAACTGTGAAGGTGTCTATATCGGTCAAACCAGTCAACTGCTTCAATCCAGAATTCGTTCTCACAAATACGACAAGAACAACGTCACTGCGCTCACAAAACATGAAAGCGGGAAGAAGCATAAATTTGATTTTGAAAACATCAGAATTTTAAAAACAGAAAAAAACAAAAAGAAGAGGGAGGTATACGAATCAATAGAAATAAAAAGAAACACCAACGCAATAAATGACAAAAAAGATACACAAAACCTAAATAAAATATATTTCAATCTGATTTAAACAATAATAATATAACATCATAAAACGCTCTTAAAGTCATAACATATCTCCACCTTACCTTTTTCGAAAACATCAACGATACGCTCATATAAAAATAATTATATACTAATGACAGTAAACAATGAGATATCAGATATCAACTTTTATAGTTCGTTTTATAGTCAGTTCGTTAATGTCTGTGTCACGTTTTACGTTTTGGTAAGTCATATATATATACATATTTTAAAATATCTGTTTGTCCTTATACATATACACATTTTAGAATCTTGACAAAGGCAAGGGTTTCCTGCCGAAACGTTGATTGATTGCAATGGAAAATAAAATCTAGTTCCACATGTAACATATTTTTATTGAACCTAAACCCAAGAAACATTAATTTTATATTAAATATAATACGGTTCAAGAAACTCAAAACTACTATATATATATATATATATATATATATATATATATATATATATATATATATATATTTATATTATATTTATATATAAATTAATGATCACTCAGACGAGTGGTGGGTTCTTTTATCGGTCAAAAGGTGGAGAAAAAAGACAAAGTTGATGGCTACTTTATCTATTTATTGAAGACGTTTCGCTTTCATATTCAGAAAGCATCATCAGTTCATCTAAAAAGAACAATATGAAAAAAAAACCACACAAGCATGGAAAAGTTGTTACATGTGTTACCTTAAAAAGATATGTAGCAGTCAAAGATATTAAAAATGTAAAGAAGCTCAAGTAAATGGACATTATACGATAATATTGTATAGACAATCAATTAAACTAACAACAATTAGCAATTTGTTAAAACTTAGCACAGCAAAAGAACATGTGGTCTATTATACATGTAAACGTAATAAAACATTAAATAGTGATTGAAGAACTAAGAATATCATAGATGCACTTCCAACAAATATATTAATATTTATGATTTGATTTTAACCTTAGGTAGCATTATTAAAGTGAATAATATTGAAATTTAATAATGTAGTGTATAATGAAATTACCACTGTAGGCTTCACGACTGCTGCCGCTAAAATGGCGTTAGATTGAAGCAAACGGCGCCAAACAACGTGAAAAGACAGCCAACCTTGAGGTCATAAAAATATGACAGAACTACAAGGTGAGATACCAACCCTAATTATAGAGCGGTATATTTAAATAGTAAAATGAGTTTTGGATGATAACTCGTCTGTAAGAAACCAAACAATGAGAGAAAGAAAGGTATTGATAACAACAATTTCTCCTATTAATCAGCTCAGAACAAACAAACAAGTGAGGTCAGTCCAAAACAAAATATATATATATATATATATATATATATATATATATATATATATATATATATATATATATATAGATATCGTCAAGGTTATATCTGGATACTCAGCCACATGTGGAAAACGATCATAATTTCCAACAGTCCAAGGTTCATACACTTAAAACTGTAAATGATAAGAAATTCTATGAATCAATTTGATTATATTTATTAAATAAATATACTTTAACAATGACATTTGAAACTCACATAAGAAAATTGCTAGAAGAAATGTTCGAACCTTCGAACAGTGAACACGTTATCATTTTAAATTAATTATATTCTTGATTGATATTTAATATCAGTGTTTAATACAATAATTGCACTGATTATTAATAAAATGTGAAATAATATTGTTATGTTTGCATATGAAGTAATTAACAGTCAGTAAGTTTTTATTTTACATATTGGATAATTAATTATTAATTTTGGACTATCTATCATCTATATAAAATTTCAACTAGTAGCATAGTACATACCCCCCTAGTAAGGTAACTCCCATATAAAGTTTTGGAAGAGAGTTTCTAGCGCCAAATACGGACGGGCCGAAACTAATTTCATTTGGCGGCAAATTCAAAACGTAAATTCAGAATTTTAGGCGGCAAATTCAAAAAATATGCTCTGAATTTTAGGCGCCAAAATTCAAAAGTATGTTTTTAATGGAAAGTAAATATAGTCATAAAATAAGAAATAAAAACTTATTCTATACCAGAAAATATATCCTCTCTGTCCAAAAATATAGTATACACCTACACATTTTTATATATATAAATGTATAACATAATATCTGATACAGAGAGAGTATATATTATGGTACAGGAAAGTTTTTATTTAATATTTTATGATTATATCTGTTTTCCATTACATTAACAAACCAAAGTCCCAAAAATAACAAAATAAAACACAAACATCCTGACACTTGTTTATTTGTATAATTTTCTTTGGTAAAGTATTGGCAACAAATATCCTCATCCTCCTCGTTACTTAAGCCCTTGTTAAGGTGTGGGTGGAGACACTCTAAATATTGTTAACTTGCTGTCTCCATTGGCTGCAATTCTGTACCAGATGAACAACTTCGTGAAGTGATTTTTCCACCAATCTTCATTTAATCTTCCCATCATGTTGTAAGATCGTCATTTTGATATACAAATATAGATACCTCTATATTTATTAGCAATGGTTTGTAGTAAGTTCCATACCTTCTAAAATACTTTTCCTTGAAGTACCATATGTACATAATAAAGTGTAAACCCTAGCATGTCTGCGATCTTGGTCTTCAGAATGATCACAAATTGGCATGCGACTCAATGTAACTGTTACTCAGAAGTAGAAGATGCATTCTTCTTCTTTGGGTGCCGTCTTCAATGAAGGTTGGCGATAACCTCAGCAAAATCATTTCTGTCCCTGGCTTTTCTTATTAAAGATTGAGAATCCAAACCAGTCCACTCACGAATGTTCTTCAACCAGGACGCCTGCCGTCTACCAGGACCACGTTTTCCTTCTACCTTCCCCTCTATAAGAAGCTGCAGTAGCTGGTATTTCTCATTTCTGTATATGTGTCCCAAATATGAGGTTTTCCGTGTTTTCATTATTTTTAAGAGTTCTCTGTCGGTACCCATCTTGTGTAGGACCTGCTCGTTGCTCATATGCGCTGTCCAAGGGACTTTCAGCATCCTTCGAAATAACCACATTTCAAAACTTTCCAAACGCCTTAGTGAGTTGATTTTGAAGGTCCAGGCCTCCATTCCATATAGTAAGGTGCTGTAAACGTAACATTTCAGCATTCGGTATCGGATTTTGAGATTGAGTGTTTGGGACGTAAACATTTGCTTCATTTTTAAAAAGACATTTCTTGCTTGTTCAATTCGCGATTTTATTTCTATGTCTGGGTCTATATCTTTCGTTATCCAGCACCCTAGATATCGAAATTTCTCGACATTTTCGATAATATTACCATTCACGTTTAAAGCCATAGGTGGATGGATGGATGTTTTGGAGACGATGCATGAAAATCTAAAATAATGAATTATTAAAATTAAGAATGTATTGACTTTTTTTATAAAATAAGGCCAATTTTAGGAACGCAGTGATAAGAGTTAAAGAGTTTTAATGAGTTTAAAATCTATACAGTATATAAATATAAGATTAATGTTAGTTAAGATTGAAAGGTAAACTAACTAGAAAAACAAAATAGTAACAAGTTTATATTTACTAAAAGTTTGATATTGTTATGTGCTGTTCTTACCTGGTGCTTGTAAAAATAAACTCCTAATCCTCAGAATGTTTAATAGCCATTTGTCCAACTTTAACTTTCACCCATCAACAAAAAATATTCTTTGGAAATACTATACCATTTTGGTAATGTACCTTCTTCTTTAGCACGTCTATTAGATATATAAAATTTGATATATACTGTTTTTATCGTCTTTTTCTAAAATTTGAGATACGATTATTGTAAACACTGTGGTGTAGAATTGTTTAATCTTTTCCTCATAATAAATGTCAACCATTATGAAAACAAGTCCATTTCATTTGGGTTTGGAAAACGAAATCGACTGTTTGTGTAGTCGGTGCAACCATGAACATAACTTTTTTTTACCTTTTATTCTATTTTGTTCCATTTCAACGATGGTAAAACACAATTTTTAAAATTAAGATGATAACCAAAGACCAAAACCAAACACAAATCTGAATTTGCAATATGACGTCCCAATCTAAATTATTCTAAATTAAATTTCGCTACCGCACATGCGTCTCCCGCTATATTATACCTCCCACCTAACGTGACTAGTAGCGCCGCCGCCATTAAGAACGGATGGGCCCATGCAAAACACTATCCCCTCCCGTCCTATTCTACTTACACTACTATTGGGTATGTATTGTGACTAGTAGTGTTTTAAAAAACTATCAACTACTACAAAATAGTTTATTAGTTTTTCATTTTAAATCCAGTTTTACCGGCCAGCTGTAAAGCTGGCCACGGACGTATTAAATCCTTAAATAATTAATCAAATTATTTGATACGTTGGAGGAAAATTAAACATGGCTACCAACAGCAGCAGCTCACCTACCTCACTACTAACTAATGTCTGAAATAAACTCTAATAGCTCAACGTACTCATTAGCAGTAGCAAATATGCAGTTCCATTCGAAAGAACAAGCGATTGTCTTCAGTTCCTTGGATAATACTAAATTGCAGGACTATTTAATTCCATTTGGCAAGATAATTCAACCCAATAATATAATATTTTCATACAGATTATCAAATAACCGTATTTGTATGTATCTAGCAAATAAGAAAGTTGTTGATGAATTCATGACAAGCCACGGTCATATAAAAATTAAAAATGTAACTGTACAGGGTAGAAGATTAATCACCCCTGCAAAACGAATTGTTCTTTCAAATGTGTGTCCCACCATACCGCATAGTTTCTTAATTAACTGCCTACAAAATATCGGACTTACCATGGTATCTCCAATTACCATCATCATTTTGGCTTTACAACCCTGTGTGGGTCCTAGCCTCCCCAAGAATTCTCTTCCAGTCGTCCCTATCCATCGCCTTTCTACGCCAAGCACGTATTTCCATATTTCTCATATCTTGGTCTATGTTATCTACAAATCTTGTTCTGGGTCTTCCTCTTCTTCTTTGACCAATAGGTCTACCAAGGAGCGTTTTTTATAGCTGGGTCGGTTTGCTCCATCCGCATTACATGGCCTACTCACCTCAGACGTCCTATCTGAATGTACTTTACGATATCTGATTCCTGGTATATTCTATAGAGTTCGAAGTTGTTCGTCTTCTCCAGACACCATTTTCATTTACCGCTCCATAGATTCGCCTCAGTATTTTTCTTTAACATCCTAAAATGTTTTCATTGCTTTGTGTTAAAGTCCAGGTTTCTGAAACATATGTTAGGACTGGGCGTATTATTGTTTTGTAGAATTTTACTTTTGTATTTCTTGATATAACTGTAGATTTAAAAAGGAGATTAAGCTCAAAATAGCATCTATAAGCCGTGAAAATTCTGCGCTACATCACCTGAGTACAGTCGTGTTCTTAGTTTTAGAAGACAGGTCTATGTTAATCTTTATATAATAGAACTACCTGATTCGTTTAATATAAATTATCACGAAAGAACATATCGAATCTTTCTGTCCCAAGATAGTATGGTATGATATAACTGCAAAAAATCCGGACATACTGCCCATCGCTGCAATGAAAACTCACAAGTTTATGTTGAACAATGTTCCATGGAAACCGATAAAGATAGTTTATCCCAAACTGAACTTAGCAATGTCATTATTCCAACTCCAACTTCATCTTCTACAGATAAAACAGAATCAATCAAACAAAAATCCGATAAAACACCTAACCAAAAAACTATGACCAACAATATGATATCACAATAGAGACAACAGGTTAAAATAGTAAGCCAAACCGGAATATTCATGATATTCTTACACCACCAGACGGATCTAAAAGAAAACCGTTGTTCGACACAAGCACCTAAAATAAAGAAAACTAAGACCAGTAGAAATTGGACAGAAACCATACCATTCAGACAAACTCTTTTTGAGCCAGTAAAACACTTTATTAATAATCAATCACAACCATTTATCCTCATTTTTGATTAATTTTGTTTACTCTTAAGTTATGTTAGTGGTCTACAAAATCCCAATAATATCATTCAGGACTTTACTACAGATATCCCAGCACTTATTCATATGCTAAACATAATTTACCCCATTTAAAAGAAAGATCTGCTACACGAAGCATTAACACACTAAAAAGAAAAACTAGTAATAACAGCAATTTAGATCCCGATAGTAATACGTCTCAATTCAGTGACTAAACAATTTATTTCTTTTCTTTTTTTCTTTTTCTAACTTGCCTTTTTACAGAAACTCATCGCTGACCATTGCCCAGATATAATATGTATCTAAGAAACTAACCTTAGTCAAAACAAAAATTACAATCCTAAACAGTTCAATTGTTTTAGAAATGACAGAATAAGCAATTATAATCATTTTTCTGGTGGGGTTGCCACTTTGGTCAAAAAATCTTTTATAGCAAGCCTATTTTCTGTAAACACCACACTTGAAACAGAAGTAATAAAAATTGTAGTACCTTCAACTCTCTACATCTGTAATATTTATTGGCCATTGAGTGCAGTATTTACTTTTGATGACATAAATAGTTTTATCGAACAAATACCATCTCCTCTTATTATAGTCGGTGATTTTAATGGTCACAATAACATATCGGGGTCAGTACGTACAGAGAGTAGATATAAATTACTGGAAGAATTAATGTCTGAGATACAGCTTAACTTACATAATGATGGTACTAGAATAGAACTCCTACACTTTTTAACATTCAGACGGGAGATTCATCTGCAATTGACTTAAGTTTATGCGATCCAGTTTTGTCTCCTCAGCTCTTGTGGGAAGTCCTACCATACACATATAGTAGCGACCATCATCCCATTATTATCCGAAATTTTACTAGACAACAATCTACTTACGAGTTTTTACCCAAATGGAAAACTAAATCAGCAAACTAGACAAAATTTAAAGACCTCATCGATAAATCGTAAAGAAAACTTTATTGTAAAAAATAACATCTATGGTACTCTAGAAGACTTCAATAATATCATTATACAGAGTGCAAAACCGTTTATAGGTAAAACAAAACCGCCAAAAAATCATACAACCGTCTTCTTTTTCTAGTTCCATGACCGTTATCGATCGTTGGATATCATGTTGGCTACCATATTCGCTATCGTGACTTTATTGACAGCAGCTCTAAATAACGATGTAGTTGATTTTCCATACCATTGCCTTAGATTTTTCAGCCATGATGTTCTTCTTCTACCAGGACCACGATTACCTTGGATCTTTCCCTGAATGATCAGATGTAAAAGATCATATTTTTCAGGGTGTCTCATAATATGACCGAAGTATTCCAGCTTGCATTTCTTTATTATATTGACCAGTTGTGTTGTTTGGTTCAGCCGTCTAAGGACCTCCTCATTTCTAACTCTGTCGACCCAGCTTATTTTCAGTAGTCGTCTGTATACCCACATCTCAAAGGCTGTCAAGCGTTTAAGCATAGCCTCAGTTAGGGTCCACGCTTCTACTCCATACAGCAGAACAGGAAGGATGTAGCAAGATATCATACGAACTCTAAGGTCAATGCTAAGATCGTGACTGCAAAGTACGTTTCTCATTTTTACAAAGGCAGCTCGGGCTGTTAAAAAAAGGCGACAATATACAGCCTTGTCTCACTCCTCTTTTTATATTTATTTCATCCGACAGTTCTTGTTCAACCTTTATTCCTGCCACTTGATGCCAGTATAGATTTGTAATTATTCGTAGATCTTTATCGTCCAGTCCATCTGTTTCCAATATTTCTAGCATTTTGTTATGTCGGACTTTGTCAAAAGCTTTTTCAAAATCGATTGCACAAATATACACATTTTGATTTATATCTCTGCATCTCTGTACTAGCACCTGTATACTAAACAAGGCTTCTCTTGTACCCAAGCCACTCCCAAACCCAAATTGAGTATTGCTAATTCTGTCCTCTAACAGCGTGTAAATTCTGCTGTGTATTACTCGCAGAAAGATTTTCAAAACGTGACTCATCAGACTTATTGTCCGATAATCACCGCATGTCTTTGGACGATGTTTCTTAGGTATTGTGACAAATGTCGACTTTAACCAATCAGTTGGTAATATCCCAGTGTCATAAATTCTGTTAAAGAGATTACACAGAGCTTTAATTCCATTTTCTCCCAAAAACTTTAGTATTTCAGCACTTACTTCATCGGGGCCAAGTGCTTTTCCATTTTTTGCCGTTTGTATTGAACGTCTTACCTCACTTTCTGTTATAGATGGACCTGATATAGCAATCGGTGTATAGTGTTCTACTCTCTCATCTTCAAATAATTCAGAAATGTAGTTTTCCCATTCTTTTAACTTTTCATTGATGTCTAATATTCTGTGTCCGTTTCTGTCTTCTAAACTTTGGGATACTTGTTTCCATTTGTTTCCAGCGACCTCTTTCAATTTCTTGTGCAGATGAAATGTATCGTGTTTCTTTTCATATTGTTGAATTTCATTACATTCTTTACTATGAAATTGTGTTTTCGCGTGTCTTATCTTCTGCCTGATTATTGCGTGGATCCTCTTGTATTCGTTTTTATCTTTATTTCTGACTTCTCTTCTTTGATCCATAAGTCTCAGTATTTCTTCTGTCATCCACCCTTGTTTTTTTCTTGCTTTTAGCGCACTCAATTTTGTTTCTTGAACAGTCTTTAAGATGTCTTTAATTCTCGTCCAGTTTTCCTCAGTACTTTCTTCTTTGCTTGATGTTAACTTCATCTTTTGTTCTAATATACTAGTTATTTCTTGTTTTACAGTATCATTTAGCATCGTTTCTCTATCAATAGTAACTGTTTGCTTATTCGTCCTTGCAACTCTTTTTAATCTCAGTCTTATTTTTCCTACTAAAATATTGTGATCTGTTGGTACATCTGCCCCTGGATATGTTTTTACTGATAATACTGAATTTCTGTATCTCTTATTTATACATATGAAGTCTATTTGGTTACGAAAAACTCGTTCAGGTGTATCTGCTGGTGATTTCCAGGTGTAAAGACGACGTTTTGGAAGTTTGAAAATTGTGTTCATTATTACTAATTGCTTTTCTACGCAAAAAGATGCCAACATATCTCCTCTTTCATTTCGTATTCCCAGACCATATTTCCCTATGACATCTTCCTGTTCACCTTCACCAATCTTTGCATTAAAATCTCCCATGATAATATTGAGATCGTGTTTCTTTGTAGGTGCTAATACTTTTTCTAAATCATGATATAATTTTTCAATTTCTTCTTGTTCATAGTCTTGTGTGGGTGCATATACTTGTAATATGTTCACATTGATTGTTGTTGATTGTATTTGTATCATCAGTATCCTGTCTGAGAATAGGACGACGTTTTTTACAGCTTCATCTGTTTCCTTCGACACAATTATTGCTACACCATTTTTGTGTTTTGAGCTGTCTTCTCCTGAATAGTATACAATGTGGTCATCTACAGTTACTTTTCCAGACCCCGGCCATCTCATTTCACTTATTCAAGGATACTTATATTTAGACGCTTCATTTCTTTAATGGTGTTATGAATTTTTCCTGGTTCGTACATGCTTCTTACATTCCATGTACCTATTTTTCTTTCTTTAGAAAATGTGTTCATGTTTCTAGCTGACCGGGAGATTCTTAGCACCCCTGCTCCATTTAAGGAGCGCCCGTACTCGGGGCCGTTGTATTTATCAGCCATTTCCATGATTGTTTCTTGGGAAAATTAGGCTCTAGGTGGTTTCCCGTTGCCTTCCTAGAGTGTGTAATAGAAGGAAATATAGTGACCCGTCTGCCCTCGGAAACCTAATAGCCATTCGGGGTCGGAAGAAACAAGAGTTAGCCAAGAGAGGCCGATAGGAAAGATTAAAGACATTTCACTCAAGACAAGTTGAAAAAGAGTGAAATGTGAAGGCCCTTATGATGCGCCAGGTGCGTTTCATAAGCGTATGAGTATTAATACACTTTGTGTTCCCGCTCATACCTCAGGGTATTGACTACAGACTGTATGGCTCGTCCAGCATGCCATAGCATGGAGGGAAGGGCGCATGACATTTTTTACAATGTAGGCACCTCAACTCCACGGTCTGACAACAACCGTACCATGGTGTAATACTGACTGCAGTGAAGTGATTAGTGCAAGTAAAAAAGCGTTTAATAGTTACAAAAAACATAAAAATCTAGAGAATAAGATTGCATAAAAAAGACAAGTCTAAAACTTAACTATTATTTAGACACCCAAAAAACTCCAGTTAGATGAAATATGTTTCTAATATAAACAGATCCAAAAGTGAAGTTTGGAAATAAATTCTCAAAATTTCCGGTTTTCAATAGCCACCCACAATATCAAGCCTTAAATTAAATAACCAAATAATTACATCACCAAAAGAAATTGCCAAAATATTGGCACAAAATTATACGAAAATATTTTCTAATGAAAACTATGACCCTGTTTTTCTTGAAAACAAGATACAATCCGAAAATTATAGCACACTTTCATATGAAATTAACAATATTCCTCTAAATCTTCATCTAACGCTTCATAAATTGAATGATTCACTTAGAGATTTGAAGGGTACTAGTCCTGGGCCCAGTGATATACCATCTATTTATTTAAGACGACTTCCTACTTCAGCCATAAAAGTTATGCTACAGATATTCAATTTCATATGGCAACAACACCAGTACCCCACAATTTGGACTAAGGCTATTGTTCTCCCATTTCTTAAACCTCAATATCCCCGTCTATACCCTGAATCTTGGGTTCAGGGAAAATTACTAGAAAAAATTATCAATACAAGGCTCACCTGGACACTTGAAAGTTCAAATTTACTAACGAATGAGCAGAATGGTTTTAGACAAAATCGATCACGTATAGGTAATACTAGATTTAAAAAGCGATATCCAGGAAGCACTAGCGATGCGACAACACTGTATAGCAATAATTTTCGATATAAAGAAAGCATTCAACACGTGCTGGAGATATAATATTTTAAAAAAGCTGCACTCATGGAATATCCGGGGAAACTCTCTAGAATTTATTAAAAACTTTTTACGAACGAGAGCATTTCAAGTCTAAGTTTAAAGTTCATATTCCGAAGAACATATTGAGGAAAACGGAACCTCTCAAGGTTCTATAATTAGCCCGATATTATTCCTAATCGCCATAAATGATATAATTACAAATTTACAAAAACCTTTGAAAGCTCGTCTTTACGCATACGATTTGGTGGTTTATATCAAGGGCAAAGATTCGTCACTTATGCCGAAATACTTACAAAATTTTCTAAAACAACTGGAAGAATGGTCCTGCGACACGGGATTTAAATTTTCCGTATCTAAAACAGTGGGAATGGTATTAACTAATAAACACGCTTTCAGTAAACGAATATAAAAGTTTTTTAATTCAGAGCTCATGTTTAAAACAGACATACAATTCATGGGAATGTGGTTGGACAAAAAACTATCCCGGAAAAAACACTTAGATCAACTTGTCGCATCGTGCAATAAAATATTAAATATATTAAGAACTTTATCTAACACGGATTGGGGCTCTGATTACGATACACTAATTAGTCTGCATAAAACATTAATTAGGTCTAAAATATATTTTGGCTCCATTGCGTATATTTCTCCATTAACACAACACTAAAACCATTAGATAGTATACACAATACCGCATTAAGAATTGCTCTGGAAGCATTTAGAACAACACGGATAGAAAGTTTATATAGTGAAACTGGAGAACCATCTTTACTACACCGTCGCATTTATTTAACATTAACACATGCAACTTCTATAGCATCCAATCGAAATAGACCTATTTTTGACAATACATTAAATAACAAACATATACTTCAAAATAGATCTAATTCACCCAAACTTCCTATGAGAGAATTCGATTCTATCTAAGATATTTAAACCTATATTTTCCAGATATGTTTCAAATAAATTTGAACCATCCTCCACCTTGGTGTACCAATATCCCCGAAATATATTATAATCTTACTGTATTTAATAAGCATTCTACAAATCCGGCTGTTATTAAAAATAACCTCAATTTAATCATAAACAAACATGGAGAAAATTGCTGCAGGATATTTACAGATGCATTCAAATGCAACACAGGAGTTGGTGTTGCATAATGTAACGTCTAACAATCAGTTTCAATTCTGACTGCCCAAATATTTCAGCATCTTCTCTGCTGAACTTTATGCAATAATCAAAGCTATTGAACATATCAAAAAATAATAAAATACCAAAATTCTTGATTCCAAGTGATTCCCTTGGTGTTTTACAAACCTCAAATCATATGTATCCTAAAAGCTCCCTAGACAAAATGGTAAAATCTAAACTAAAGCAAGCTGAAGAAAATTCCAGACGCATTACCTTCATATGAATCCCATCTCATATTGGTATTGACGGAAACGAAGCTGCAGACCAGTGCGAGCGTAAAGTATCGGAAAGTGTCGAAACAGATGTAACGGAGTGTCGAAATCCCACGGGTGATATAAAAACGTCTATAAAAAATTTAAATACAGGTAAGTGGAATCAAGAATGGAATTATTCACAGAAAATACTACGGAAAAGTAAAAACAATGTTTATCTATGGCTACCTAGAACTCGAAACCGAAAACTGCAAACCATTATTACTCGTCTACGTTTAGGCCATACAAGATATACGCATTCGTACCTTTTTACCAGAGATAATACCCCTAAATTTGACATTATTGTGACGAAACAAACAATGTTAAACATTTTTTATAGTGTATTTTTATGTATGAGAGAGTAATAAAACAATAAATTATGTATGCAAATCCCTAAACTGTTGATACGGGTGACTCAATGAAAAACAGATATTTGTCAACAAGTTTACAGAAGTATATAGGAAAACAATTTTAAATTGAGTATGACCACCAGGTATAAAGGTTGGAGCAGAATAGAATACAATAGTTGTGAGGGTTACTAATCCCTAAATAAGGTTGCCAGTGTCGGAGTGATGGAGGTTAACAGGTACTAATGAATTTGCAAGAAATGTAAGATGTTTATTTTATTGGTTATATATAACCAATAAAAGTTTAATAAGTACCTACCTATTTGCAAAATAAAGTTTAATTCTTTAGATAAAATAAAACGTTTTATTTTATCTGAAATGAGTGCATTCCACGAAGTAAGGGTTTCAACAATCAAACATTTAATTCTTTAATTCCAGGAATCTACGACAGTAATTGACTAGATAATTACCTTCTAAACTTATTCCACAGAAAATGTGATAGTGGGTTTTTCCATTTTGTAGGAAGGTCCAAGTGGCGTATTCAAAATTCTTAACAGTTCACTAAAAGTAGGTACTTCAGTTGCAAGGTGCAGTTTATTGTGTATACTAGTGTTATGGAAAATTTGGAAGTGCCGTGTAAACGCCGAAAAATTGGTCCTTTAACAGTTAATAAAAAAACATTAATATTTAATTGTTTTAAATCATTTACAGACAAACGTTTATGTGAAAGTGTTGATGAGACCGTTGAGTTAGTTAGCAGTACACTTGGTGTTGGGAAATCTACGATTTACAGAGTTATTAAAGAAGAGAAATGTGGTAGTTTTCAAATGCCACGTAATGCTCCAGGGAAACCAAAATTTCAAATAGAATATCATTTTAAAGAAGGACTTCGACGGAAAGTGCATGAATTCTTCTTTAGACAAGAATTTCCAACATTGGATAAAGTTCTTGTCTCAGTTCGAGATGATAAGGATTACCCAGAAATGAGTCGAAGTACGTTATGGAAACTTTTAAAAGAAATAGGCTTCCGCTGGAAAAAGAATCCCAGAAAGTCTATTTTATTAGAAAGAAGCGATATTGTCATATGGAGAAGACATTTTCTAAGAACCATAAAGGAAATGAGAAACCAAAAAAGAAAAATATTTTATCTTGATGAAACATGGATCAACGAGGGTCATACACCAAATAAATTTTGGCAGGATGAAACTGTTACAAGTCAAAGGCACGCTTTTGTAAATAAATTATCTACTGGTTTAAACCCACCATCAGGAAAGGGACGCAGGCTGATAATAGTACACATTGGCAGTTCAGACGGTTTTGTTGAAGGTGGTTTATTAACTTTTGAATCAACTCGTACCGGTGACTACCATGAAGACATGAACGCTGATGTCTTTCAAGAATGGTTCGAACAAATGATAGATCTTCTTCCTAAGAACTGTGTAATAGTAATGGATAATGCAAGTTATCACTCCAGACTTATAGAAGGACTGCCCACAACCAAGTGGTTAAAAAAAGACTTGCAGAATTGGCTGAGTTCAAAAAATATTACGTACCATCCCGGATCTATAAGAAAGGAACTTTATTCGTTGTGTGCCCTTCATAAAGAAAAATTTAAAAAATACGAAATTGATGAAATTGCCAAAAATCGTGGAATGACAGTACTTAGATCCCCACCATATCATTGTGAATTAAACCCGATTGAACTGGTATGGGCACAGATAAAGAGTGAAGTTTCAAGAAAAAATACCACTTTTAAAATTCATGATGTTAAACAGTTGTTTTTGGAGGCCGTAAATAATGTAAAACCTGAAAACTGGGAAAAGGCAGTAAATCACACTATTAAAGAAGAGGAAAAAATGTGGAAGCTGGACAATATTACTGATAAAATGATCGAGCCAGTTATTATAAATCTTGGTTCTGAAAGTTCATCTTCTGAATCTGATTTGGATTTGTAACAAGTAGCTGTAAGTTTTATATTAATATTTTTATTCATCTATTTAACATACCTTAGACGGTTTTAAAAACTCTTTTTCTCTTTTGTAATTTTTAAAAATTAAAAAAAATGTGAATTTTTTAAAACCCTTTTTAATGTAGGCCAGTCAGTTCTAATATAGTGTGTGATAAAAGAGGTCACTTTTGTTTACATACACATAACACTTTATAACACTGAAATAATTCATTTATTTTTTACAATTATTCAAAGTAATTTTTCAATTAATCTTGAACACGCCCATGGAGTGGTCGAAGGTACCAGTTAAAATTATGCTAATTACTCTCTCGTTCATAAAAATAAACTATAATTGACGGTCCACTTTTTGTAAATGAATAAACAGGTTCAACATTCCAAACAACATCAATAGAATCTTATGTACAGACTTTAATTATATTGATTTGGGAAAATATTTAAAATGTATAGGATTATAACATTAGAATTGTACACCTACACTGTATTCCCGCTAATCACCTTATGGTGGATGCGGTAAACTTTTTCAATAAAAAAAAACAAAATTGATAAACTACTTTTGTTTTTAAAAGATTGTAATTCATTTAATTTGTAAGTAGTGTAAGATTGTAAATAAAGTGTAATTAATTGTTACCGTTCGGCTAATACCCTAATTAGGTTAAAGCGGGTTTATGGTAAATAAAAAAAAAGAAAAAGCTTAGAAAGATAATGGTACTGGTTTAAATATTATTATCCTATTAGTTACAACGTCGTTGCAAATGCCGGTCAACTTTGACCGGTTGTATCTCAGGCAATACTGCTCGTAATTTAATTTTTTCACTTTTAAAGGAAGAGTCTTGCCAAGTTTTTCTAATCCCATTTTCTTTTAATTATATTTGATTTGCAAAATTATTATGCATAATCTATTAAATCGATTTTTATCAAATTTAATGGGCTGTTTAATAATATTAAATACATTTTTTAGATAAACTATGAACGTCTTACATGCAATATAAGTATCTGAAAGATATTAAACAAGAAAAGGTTTGTTCCCCCTCGTTTTTCGTATTTATTGCTATTTTGCAGCAAATCTAATAACTGAAAATATTTTAGCCAGCCTTATAAAATCATTATTTTAAGTAGTTTCTAAATATATTTTTTTAATGTTATATATAAAGAGGATACGTCAATTATCTATACTGAAGTAACTATTTCTGCAAAAATCCCTATGTCACCTCTCACATGCACCTCAAAAAAGGTTCGCTCTGGTCTATCCCGAGCCTTAATACTTTTACTTGCTTCATCTTCATGTTGAAATGAATAATTAAATAAAATAAATCCAAACAAGCTTTTGAATTCACATTTGGTTAGTAAATTCACTTTTACATCAGTGTTTTTAATGCAAATATTTTACTCACAAGACTTTTATTCAATCGAAATTGCCCCAAAACACATATAAAGATGACAGAGAGGAAAAAATACGTCAATTAAAATTAACCAATCCAGGAAATGTACCTCTTTGATTTAAAATTAATGATGGCTGTTTATTCAAATTCAAAGAATAAATAAAACTTTATTTACGTATTTTGTATGAGCAAATATATAGTTACAAACATTTAAATTTAGCTGAGTTTTTAATGATGTTTAGCGGATCAATTTTTAGTTGTTATATGTAATATTATAATAAAATTATGTATAAATAAATAAAGCGGCTATTCTACGAAATCCTACAAATTAAAAGGAAAGTTTAAAAAACAAGAATAAAAAAGTATTGATAAGTAATAAGACACCTATGCAAGGTAATTTTTTAAAAACATTACGATCTGATTTAGAGAGTACAGTTCATGAAAAATAGCTTAAAGTCTGAAATTGAACTGCTTGCGTGAACAATGAAGTGAAAACGCACTCGGAAGGAAAAAGATAGCCTGTACGTGCGGATGAACTTTAAAATATAGTTACAATCGGAGACACAAAATAAAGGTAAAGTGTGAACGTAAAGTAGAACATATGGACTGGATATAAACACCAGCAAAACCAAGCTAATGATCATCAGCAAGCAAAACATAACTGGAGCAAATCTGTATGTGAACCAAATGAGAATTGAACGTGTCTCACATTACAATTACTTGGAAACTATAATCAATGAGTCGTGGGACAAGAGCCAAGAGATTAAATGTCGCATCGAAAAGGCCAAAAGTGCAGTCTTGACTATGAGCTCTGTGTTCAAAAGACATGACCTTACCCTTAAAACAAAAATAATGCTCCTTAAATGTTACGCGTACTCAATGCTTCTGTATGGAGTAGAAACTTGGACATTGAAGGCGGAAACTATATCAAAACTTTAGGATTTGACTTATAATTATACAGAAGAATGCTGATACCATGGACAGACAAAGTCACCAATGTCGAAGTACTGCGGAGGATGAACACAACCACGGATTTGGTCAACATTGTGAAGAGCCGTAAGCTGGAGTACTTGAGACATATAATGAGAAATCAAAGCAGATACGGGCTACTCCAATGCATTTTGAAGGGTAAAATTGAAGGAAAAAGAGCCCCAGGACGAAGAAGAATATCCTGGCTTGCTAACCTGAGAGCATGGTATAGAAAAACCTCAACACAGCTATTTCGTATAGCAACCAATAAAATCATTATAGCCAGAATGATCGCCAACGTTCGGAACGGACAGGCACCCTAAGAAGAAGAAGAAGAAAGTTTGAATAGTTTCTAATAGGTCCCATACACAATAATTATTATTGTCATTACTTTTCTTCAGTATATTTGTGGTATTTGTTCTAAAAGAAGATGTAAAAAAATAGATCCAACAAAAACCGCTTGTGTCACTATAAGTTATGGCATTATAAACCAAAAATCATATTTTTATATTGACCATTTTATACTTTATATTACCATTATATTTACCAAATGGTTTCGAAGAAAATGGGCGTAAGCAGCAGGGTAATAAAGTAGTTATAAAATCGTCTAATGAAATACTAATTGAAATTGGATGTTCGGTTCCGGTGAAGCATAAATATGGTGTCTTTGTACCAGAACCTTTAACTCTTAACTAGTTGCTACTACATAGCCAAAAGACCGCACGTTTTAAAAATTGCTAATATTTCGGGCCTTAAGTAGCTTACTCATTCGATACAAGGAGCCTCAGTACTAAATCAGAGTAGCGGGAGATTTGTTGATTGGGAGTAACAGAGCAACAGTCATTTTATAAATCGTTTTATTGTGTTTATTATTACCTTAAGGTATGTATAAACGCTAGTTTTTCTAAATAATATATTATAATACTTTTGTCTTATTGCTCAGTAACCTTTTGAATATACCTTTCTTTCTTTTACTATGTAATTAGTCATCAAATTTTAAATAACTTTGCAGCAAATTACTATTACGATATTTCATAATTTTCTTTGTTCTATTATTGAGAATCACATATCAATTTTTTTTAAGTTTAAGTTACAGCAAACTTCTATATATATATATATATATATATATATATATATATATATATATATATAATATAAAATTAATGTTTCTTGGGTTTAGGTTCAATAAAGATATGTTACATGTGGAACTAGATTTTATTTTCCATTGCAATCAATCAACGTTTCGGCAGGAAACCCTAGCCTTTGTCAAGATTATAAAATGTGTATATTATATATAAGGACAAACAGATATTGTAAAATATGTATATATATATATATATATATATATATATATATATATATATATATATATATATATATATATATATGACTTACCAAAACGTAAAACGTGACACAGACATTAACGAACTGACATATAAAAGTTGATATCTGATATCTCATTGTTTACTGTCATTAGTATATAATTATTTTTATATGGGCGTATCGTTGATGTTTTCGAAAAAGGTAAGGTGGAGATATGTTATGACTTTAAGAGCTTTTTATGATGTTATATTATTATTGTTTAAATCAGATTGAAATATATTTTATTTAGGTTTTGTGTATCTTTTTTGTCATTTATTGCGTTGGTGTTTCTTTTTATTTCTATTGATTCGTATATCTCCCTCTTCTTTTTGTTTTTTTCTGTTTTTAAAATTCTGATGTTTTCAAAATCAAATTTATGCTTCTTCCCACTTTCATGTTTTGTGAGCGCAGTGACGTTGTTCTTGTCGTATTTGTGAGAGTGAATTCTGGATTGAAGCAGTTGACTTGTTTGACCGATATAGACACCTTCACAGTTAGTACATGGTATTTCGTAAACAACATGTGATTTTTTATGTTTTGGAGTTTGTGTTTTTAGTTTTGTGAAATATTTATTAAAGAGATTGTTGCCTTTGTGGGCCACTGTTATATTATGTTTGGCCAAACTGTCATATGTCAATACAATATTTGAAAACAGAATAAAATTAAGACAGTTTCAACCACGCCCTAGTATAATATAAAACTTTAGTTCTTACGAATTCTTGAATTTCTTAAAAGAAAGTAATTATTGATGGAAAATGTCTATTTTACTTGGAAAATTAATATATTAATTGTTACCTTAATTTCACATATTTCACACACAACTTTGAAAAAACTTAATATCTCTGGGGTAACTATCTGGACGAAGAGCTTTATCCATTGGACGCTGAAACTGGTACACTGGCACGTTCAAATGCAAAGCTGCTCCAATAGCGTGCTAAATGAGGTGAAGAGACATTTGCACAAATCTTGGCAAAACAGGATTTCTTAAAAAAACAACAGGAACTTGTTCACTTTTTAAACATTCTAAAATCTTCAGGACATCGAAACAGTGGTCACTCTTAGGGGCGTACTAAAAATTTTTATACAGAATTTATATATTATTATACAGATATTAAATAATATAAATCGAAACAAATTTAAAACGCTACACATTATTATTTCTGAATAAAATAACTTGAGTTTTTATAAAATTTGATGTTTCGTTTTTCTTCTTCTTACGGTGCCTTATCCTTAAGGACGTTGGCCATTACATTTGCCCATTTAATCTTATTTGTAGCAGCCCTGAATAGTTCTATGGAGGTCATGTTCGTCCATTACCGTAGGTTTTTAGCCAGGAGTTGCGTCTTCTTCTGGTCCTCTTTTGCTATTGACTTTGCCTTCGATTATAAGTTGGAGCAGTTCATACTTTTGATTTCTTATGATATGACCAAAATATTGTTTTTTCCGTTCGTTTACTATAAGCATAAGCTCTCTTTCCTTATTCATCCTCCGCAAGACTTCCGCATTTGTCGTATGGCTCATGTAGAATATGTTTCGTTACTATTAAAAAATTCTTACAAAATACCAATTTTCTCTTTCAATTTCACTATAAAAGATATAAAAGATACCAATTTACAATTTTAATTCAATTGGCAATTCCTTAAGTGGCCAATCACTGTACCTGTTACCCTACTTGGTGTACCAAAAATAACTGGCCTTTGTGACAGGCTCTGCTTTTATACCAATTTAGAGAAAACACATTCTAAATTTAATAAACTTTTATGTTAGAGTCAGGACTTAAAACCTAAAATAATACTAATAACCAAAATATAGCTAACACAAAAAATTATGACAATTATTTATATACTATAAATGGATATTCCCTTTACATATTTGATCGCAGAAGGGTAGGAGTGTACATATGCCTGTCTTAAGAAATTAATAAGACTCTTTCTATTGCTTATCTGGATGTTGTTCTCCCTAATATTGAGTTTAATGTCTAAAAATTTCTCTTATTCATTTGTAATTCACCTTGCGTTCCTATATCGTCCAGGTAGTAATCTTGTTGTCTTCATTTTCTTCCAAGAAGAAGAAGAGAAATCAAAATTAATGCTAATAATCGGGGACGGGAAGAATGTAAATAGTTATATTGTAACAAAAACTACAACATAATCACTAAAGTTCTAAATAAAAATATATTCTTATTCATAGCTAAAAAATATAAGGGTAAATTCTAGAAGCACGTGATTTTTTCCAAAACCTTTCCAATAGCAAACAATAAGTTTGTAACAATCGTAAAAGGTGGACATAAAGATAATTACTTTTCGAAGTAACCTGTATAACAACGGTAAACAACAAAACGAAATAAGTATTTGTTCCGGTTGTAAACATAAAGTTTTAATAATCCATAAAAAACATGGGTTCCGTTTTCCATTTACTTCTAATTGACGTGTATTTACGATCGCCGCTCTAGTAATCTTACCAGGAAAGAAATCCGGAAGCCTTTAACTTTATTAGTTTCAGAGGATATTTTACAGATTGTTAGATGAAAAGGATCAATAGTATTTCACGTGTTCTAATTACAGTCCACAAAGAAATCGGATGTTCGGTGAATAAGCAATCGAAATCTCCCTTGAACATGATTATTCTTTGATTGCTTAAAGGGAGCCGACCGTTTTCAATTTTAATCGTGAACCTATGCATTTCAGTTGCATACAAAGGAGATATTCTCCGATTAATAAATCTCTACGATCTACTTAGGATGGTGAGTTATTCAAAGCATTACTATCGTTTATACCGCGCTTATAGAGGTTTAAAATGGAAGTCACGATAAATTGTTTAGTACATATTTGGTTAGATAAAACGACTTAATAGAAAGCGATAAAGTATAATGTTTTATAAAAATATAAAGAAATTTATAAACCAATAAAACACTGAAACCTTTCTCAACTTCCACAAAAAATTATTATATCTTCTCACTACACCTGTTTTGGCAAAGTGCCTTTCTAAATGATTTATTTTGATATGTGCTTATCGCTTGAGAAAGGCACACTGTCAAAACAGCTGTAGTGAAAAGAATGTTATAAATTTTGTGGAAGTTTTAAAAACAAAGTTTTCAGTGTTTTGTTGTTATCTTCTTCATCTTCTTCAGCCTGTATTCATCCACTGGTGGGCATAGGCCTCTTACATTTGCTACCATTGATTTCTACTTTTGGCAATTCTCATCCACTGTTTGCCCGCGACTTGTTTGATATCATCTGCCCACCTCTTCTGTGGTCTGCGTACTCCTCGCCTGTTCTCTCTTGGTCTCCAGTTTGTTAATCTCTGTGTCCATTTTTCGGGATTATCGCGGGAAACATGTCCGACCCATTGTCACTTGAGCCTTGCTATACGTTCTGTGACATCAGTAATCTTTGTTCTTTTCCGAATGTCGATATTTCGAATCCTGTCTCTCAGACTAATCCCTAGCATGGCCTCTCCATCGCTCTTTGAGCTGTACTGAGCTGCTACAAGGTTTTCTTTGTAAAGTCCATGGTCTCCAGTCCATATGTAGTTGCAGGCAAGATACATTTGTCATAAACTCTAGGTTTTAGACACATTGGTATATCCTTATTCTTCGAGATAAAGCTTAACTTGCCAAAAGCTACCCAAGAAAATTTTATTGTTTTTTTAATTCAGCTATTTGGTTTTCTTGGCCGATATTAATGGTATAATGGTATATATATATATATATAGTATATATATATATATATATATATATATATATATATATATATTTAGTTTGTAAATTACTCATTATTTTGTTTTCTGAAGATTCATTTTAAGACCTATCCTATTTGACTGCTGATTTAATTCCTTGAGGATTTGCTCCAGTTCCTTAATATCTATACTAAATAACAATATGTCGTCCACAAACCTTAAATGACTCAAACGTACACCATCAATGTTTAGATCTTTTTGCTACCAGTCGAGCTGTTTAAATACATTTTCCAATGCTAAGGTAAAAAGTTTTGGTAAAATAGTATAACTTTGTCTAATACCTTTACCAAGATGCATTGTTTCAGTTTTTTCATCCTCATTGATTTTGATGTGGAACGTGGCCTGTTCATAAATGTTTTTAATAAGTGTACCGTAAGTCTATTCGAACTTCCCCAGGGCTAACAAAAGGACCAAGTTTCAATACTATCGAAAGCCTTGTGAAAGTGAATAAATGCCAGATGTAGAAGTTTGTTGCCATTTGTTGTTCTATAAAATAAATTTCCATCACGTAACGATCGAATCCATCACTTCTTTTTTTTGATTTAAAGAAGAAATTAAAGAAAGGGGAGATTATTGGCATAAAGAGAAACACAGGCGTAGTAGTAACTAAGTAGAAGGACAAACGCGAAATGCTTATGCTGAGTATAATATAAAGCATATAATACTAACGAATATTGCTAAATAGTAGACGTCCATCAAAGGGGAGAAATAGTTGAAGAGATAGTTTCATTTTTCGACTACAATAAGAGCTAAGGATTTATAGATATATCCGACCAACTAAAGTCTTACTCTACAGCATTACAAAAATGGTATCCTAAAAAAGCCTATGAAACTGTTTTTTATTTTTCATCAATGGGTTGATATCAGGTTTGATAGAGAACCTTTAAAGTCTCATATTAGTTTCGGCGTTCAGTCTATTGCGGTATTTTGTTTTCATGGCTGCATATGCTGAGAATCCTGTTTCGTACAAATATGTTGTTGGGAACGGAAAAAGAATTTTGAGAGCGATTTTGGCAAACATTGGATATTCATCACAAATTCTGCACCAAAAATCGTTAAGAGGCGTCATTTTAAACAGTGACTACACATACATGTGTCTGATGACATTTCTAAAAGAGCATACTTTCGGGCTTTTGTATGTTGGGTAAAAAAGAATTATTTATTCATGAATTCAGTTTCATTTTTGTGTTCTGTTCTTGGGAAAATACTTCTCAAAAGATGCATACATCGAAGTGAGATATTTGACCAATTCTTCAAATACATCATCTTGGAACACTTCTTCGTTATTGCTAACAAACTCACCGAGTGACTTGTCTATGCAGAATACAATAGCTGGAACTACAGTTAGGAGCTTTATTTTTTATTCGTGACACTAATGCTGCTGTATTACCTGTCATCGCCTTGGTCCCATCTGTACAAATGCCAATGCAATCGTTCCAACTCAGATTATTTTTCTCAAAAAATATATTTATTTTATTTAAAATTTTCTCTCCGGTTGTGTTTGTGGGCAGCGGTGAACACATAAACCAGCGACATCTCACGATAACCAGCAAAATAGCTAGACTAGCGAGATCAGTAGACTCATCTATTTGCAAGGCGAATCGTGTTTTTTGTAGACGTGTAACTAGTTCTTGTTTGGAATAGCTTGCCATATCATGAATTCACCGTGAAATAGTATCGTTCGATAGCGGCTCAGTAGAAAGATGCTTTGCAGATTTTTCATCGGTCATAGATTTTGTTATGTCTAACATACATGGTTTTATTAAATTCTCAGCGATAGTGTGCGCTTCTCCTGCTTGTGCAATGCGATAGCCAACTAAATATGATGCCTCTGTGGTCTTTTCGTTGATAGTTTGAGTTACATGCATCATAGTTTTTTGACTTTCCAATAACTGTTCTTTTTTACGTAGAAAAAATTCTTTATTCTTACCTTTAGACTCGAGGTGTGCAGTTTCTAAATGTCGGCGCAACTTGGTAGGTGCTATGGAACTATTAGGAAACAGTTTACTACATAGGATGCAGAGATGTAAGCCGTTGGAATCAACAAATCCGAAACTAATATATGATTTATCATACTTCCTTTATTTCGCCTTTAAAACCGTAGAACTTAACGTCATTGCATAATCGTCTTGATCGGTAATTGCTGTATACTCTGCGCGTACGGCTTTCGAACATTCGCCTTCTGTAGAAGTTGTTGTTGCATCACGTTCAGCTACTTTAAACCAACGTTCCATTCTGCTTTGTTAAAAATAACAAAATAACTCACGACCGTTACTGCAGAACAGTTTAGTCCAAAGAAGAAATGTACAAAAATGATACAATTAGAATACAGCAGTAGAATAAACACGTTTTTTTCTATAGAATGTACAAAACTGATACAATCAGAATACAGCAGTAGAACAATAAACACTTTGTTTCTATAAATATTTTTATAGCAGGTAGGTACTTATCGCTCTGAACGTTAATCGCCGATTGACGCTGACTGTCTAGGTGTCAAAGTGTAAAGTCTAGAGGCGCGATGGTCGGGGACTGCGCGCTCACAAGAGATATGGGCAGTTGCAGGCATGGAAAAATTATACGACGCAACTAAATTCGACTGCGCCTCGTAAATCGTGCTACTCCACTAATCGTTCAACCAGAAAAAGTTGTGTCACATGTTATGCGAAAAATGCAACAGATAAAGGTAAAAAATTTGCACAGACTAAAACTCCCTTTTCTTGTTTCAGGTGCATTCAGTGCACTAAATTCTATTGTATCATATATATAGGTTCATCTAATCTGTAGACATTTGTATATATACAAGTATTAAATTTTTCATTTATTTTTTTAATTACAAACATGCATTGCTAATTTTAAAGGACATTTACTTGATCTTTTGCAGTAAACAAACAGGTGTCAAGTTTTATATAAATAAAACGTAGTTTTTTTTTAGTTTTTATATAAACAAATATATGAAATTTTATTACAAATAAATAAATGGATATTGTGAAGCACATTGTATCACTCAGCCTAAAATAAACTAAGGGTATGAAATGCAAAGGTGCTTCTCGTGGAGTCAGAAAATTTAATGTATGAGATGCACACTTGCTTCTCGTGGCGTTTAACGTGTTAACATTTAAACCCACCAGAAAGAAAAACTTTGAAACATAATTAATATTCATAATATACGAGAATACATTTATAGTGTCTGGACCAGAAACCTTATCATAAAATATGAGGTATTAACTTAGCCAAAAGTGTCATCGATGTTCACTCTCTTGTTCGCTCCCTTTAAATTTTGTCATAAAATAGGAACAAAGTCTTGGCTATTGTAAACTCGTAGAACGATGCGGCGAGTAACTGGCAACACAGTGGACGATAAATTAATTCTATATCCATGAAATGAGTGCCGGTTGTCACAAGGACAAATGACAAACGCTGCTATACCGGAAGTAGTATCCCGAGTTTGTGCGCCCAACTAACTGACCGGACATTACGTCAGCCGGCTAATGACGCATACATGCGGCTCACTCGATTCGGAAAACTGTAGACGTAAACGGCGAGAGATTTTATTAATGTGACATACTCTGCGGAATGGCTAAACCTTTTCCTGCAGTACTCGTTTTAAAATTATCGTGACTTTCGACCTCCTAAGGATGTTGTTTCCGATAATGGAAGTTTTGATACTCAGTTAAAATTGAACGCTAGCGATTATTTTGCAAAACTAAATTTGTTGATTAAACTTATTTAATATCTCTTTGAATTTAAGCTATTTTAAACTTAAGATTAAACATTACAAATATTTTACACCATCTCATTATATGCATATGTAATTAATATTCTGTCCTATCTTAATAAAAATATCCAACTGGCCCAAATTTTCTCTTACTTTTGACTATGCAGATTATTAGTTTTTGATAAAAGCAGTCTTATTTGTGAAAGATGATTGGGTTTTGTGATATGCTAAATTGAATGTGAAGCTATGTATCTAATGAGGTTCAATAAAAGTGTCAAAATAGCAAATATAATAATAATAGCTACGTATATTTGCCATGTATTTAGCGTTTTAATTCATAAAAGCGATAGCAAAGCTTCTGTTTAAGTCTGTAAATCTGTTATCTTTTATTTTGTATAGCTTATAAAGATAGTAAACGATATTTTATTGTCTTAATAAAAGAGATGACGCCATAGGGTTACATCTTCTACATAGAGACCTCTCATAAAGAAAATAACGCCTCCTCCATCCTCGAATCAAAATCCCACTGTCGGAAATGTTCGCGCTAACTCTCGCGCCAACCCCGCGGTAGGATATCGACACGGTGTTATCTGTACATATTAGGCTGTAGATCTTCTTTATTTGCTGATAGTCTGTAACGAGAACGTTACTATAACATTCCGTAAACATTTTTTAAATAAATTTAAAATCTCAATCCTCTTAATGATTTTCTGAATCTTAAAAATTTAAGTTGGTATGAAACAGCGACACCAAGCGTCCAAGTTTGAAATCATAGTTTAGCTGGCTCAAATTGAGTATCCGAATCGCACTTCTGTTTGAACTTTGGTAGCAGAAACTTGAGTCCAAGGTAGGGGCCACGTGGCGTGGTTTTTGGAATTTAAGAGTTTTTTTATGAAGAAGTAATAAGAAGTTTTAGTTTGGGGTTTTTTTTGTTTGGAGTGTCCTGTTTGGTTTATAGCCACTGTGAGCCGTAAGTATCCAAGTTATAAATAAAACGAAAATAAAAAAAAGTCATCAGCCATTTTGAGATCCTGTATTGTCACGTTTCAATTCGATATACTTATCTGAACTTTTTTCCATCCGTCATTAAGAAATATTCAACATCTAAATAGATAGTGTTAATTGATTTAAAATCATATGTATTTTAATT
Organism: Diabrotica balteata; assembly: GCA_918026665.1. NCBI lineage: Eukaryota > Metazoa > Arthropoda > Insecta > Coleoptera > Chrysomelidae > Diabrotica > Diabrotica balteata. The sequence continues at coordinate 119,051,010 of OU898280.1, forward strand.
TTATTTCCCGGCCGTAAAACATAATTATCTATCGGTAAAATTGCTATTAAGAGTATCGTTAAAATATTCTGTCTTATATCGCTCTTTATATTATAAAATATGTTCGTATCATATGCTTTTCATTAAAATTGTCGATATAATTAATCCATTTAAATTGTCAAACCATACGACGGTCAAATTATCTATAAATCCATTAAGTTTTTTTTGCTCTCACAATTCATAAGTAACATTTATAAAACCTTTCAAGGTTCATAAACCTTGTTTTTTTTTCCTCCTCTGTAAAGTATAAGAAAAAACTCTAAAAGAAATGTTTTTTTAGCCTACCTTTGGGATTCAAACAGAAGTCGGGGGAAGAATTTGCTTTTGTTTTTTTGAATAATTTGAATAAGAAGTACCGATTAAGTTGAAACCTAGTCCGGTTATACCTGGTTCCAGGCCTGTTTTTTTTCCTTGCCGTAGCTGCTCTCCAGAGGTCCAGATCTGACCTTCCGATTACGAAAATCTTAGGAAGCCAGCGGGAATTATCTCCCTTAAAATATAGTAAATCTGGATTAAGTTTATTTCTTAGATTTATTTTTTTTACCTATGATATTTTTTGTATAATTTTTTTGTATATTTAACTTCTAGTATTTCATATAATAATAAGAGTCGTCATTTTTTTAATAATTTATTGAATAATATTTAAATACAAATTGTCAACTACAGGTAGAGGTTTTTAAGTCCTCCCTTCTAACTCACTTGTATGGTTTCTTGTGTACACATTTAATCAGAGAGTTATTTTTTTTAGATTTTATTATCAATATATATTTAAACGTTTGGACACTTATCTCATCAAGATAGTGTCCTTATTACTTGGTACTGTTATATTCAATAAAGCCAGAATACAGAGTTGCATCTCTGAGGCAAATAAATTACCTTTTTAGGTCAGTTATTACCATTGTTTTTTCCATATTTTATTATTTGTAAATTTAGATCATCCAGGATCAGTTGTATAACCAGGGCATTTATTTTTTGTATATAACTAGATTAGCTGTACATAATTGGTGGTGGGTATATTAAATTTAGATTGTATATATTTGGCTAGGGATTAAAGTTTTGGTGAAAACTAAATATTTCAATTCATACCTATATCCTTTCTTTATTTTAGCAAACAGCTTTACAAGATACCTTGGAAAGTTTATGTAAATACTTTCCTGGCGCCCACTCACATTTTGGAGCAACTTCTATAATCATTTTTATTTATCTTATTTATATACCTATAGTTTTTTTACTAACTTGTCATTCATTTTCTAATTCTACGGTCTCTGTAGGGCATGCAAATTGGCCGAATTCTCCTTTGAGTGTCAAGTAGTCACTCTCCGGCACCTTCTGCTAGCCAGCTTAAATTATACGTTATCCTTTCCATTATCCTACACGTTTTGTTACCTTGGCGTGCAACAGCACAAAGCATTTTTGTTACAAGTCCCTTAATATTAATTCAAGTAGTCATCAAAAATGGCCTTAAAAAAGACCGGTTTAGTTGCGTTTGCATCTGTGTTGGTCACAGTAAGATTCTGTTACCAATATTAAAGTAGGAAATCAATAGAAAATTTAACTATTAAAAAGTCATTTGTATTTTAAAATAACATACATACAAAATTAAAGCCTGGTGTTAATATTGAGAGTAAACTTTTAAGACCAAATACTGTTGCAATAGTAAGAAGAGATTTTTTCCTCATAATTTACTAAAAATGTATAATAATACATAGTTGAACTATCAATGTGAATGAGTCAGATATAATAAAATTATTAGAAGAATTTTTTTAACACGTAACAACACATTTTTTTTATTTAATAATATTTTGTATTTTGGGAGCTATTTCCGAATTGAAAATTGAAAAGCCAAAATTGTGGCTTATTTCCAATAAAAATAAAAAATAAATTTATATTCTGTTCCTTTAAATTTGGCTATGTTTTTATATTATCATACACATAAAAATAAAAAAAGTCACAGGCAATATGCCATCATACACAGATACATAAATTTTAATTTTCGATCATTCTCGAGAGAACAGACAGGAGTAAGATAAAGCAATCTAAAAATAAAAAGAAGATTACTGAATGGGGATCCATAAACGTACGTCAATTATAAACGTAGGACTAGTGGAAGACGATCCTTTTTTATGGAATATTAAAATTTTATGTTTACGTTGCTCCTCGAAGATATAAAAACGGAATACAAAATTCCATTATTTTTACCAAATGTGAAAAACCGTAAACCGTGAAAGACTATTAGATATAATGTTTGTAATCTGGTGAAATGAAGCGTTTTATTCCTGTTTTTTATAATACTGTAAATCTACCTACAACATTTAAAGATACATATGTTTGCACACTAAAAGCAGTGCTAGTGATAATAATAATCTGTTTAAATAATGTGGGACAGCCAAACAAAATAAATTATTTTTTTAATAATAGTGCGTATTTAAATCCCGAAATCGATTATTTTTAGATTTTGCTTAGACCTCTATATTATAATATACGTGGCCATCAGAAAGTGAGGATGAATATAGGTCAATCTAGAACTCGCCTCGTTGGTTTTCTATTTTGATTTGGGTATTCTAATACAAATAAATATGCAATTAGACTATTAGTTAACCATATTAAAACCAAGTGATAGAAAAGTACAATATTTTACTTTTAAATTATTGTGTTCTGGGTTCTGGGCTCTGGGTCTTCCTCTTCTTCTCTGAACAATGGGTCTATCAAGGAGCGTTTTTTTGCTGGGTTTTTTGTTCATCCGCATTACATGTCCTATCCACCTCAGACTTCCTATTTTAATATGTTTAACCATATCAGGTTCCTGGTATATTCTATAAATTTCGAAGTTGTATCGTCTTCTCCACATTCCATTGTCATTTACTGTTCCATGGATTTGCCATAGTACTTTTCTTTTAAAATATAATAACATGATTTCATTATTTTTTGTTGGAGTGATCATGATTTTTTGTTTGAGTCCAGGTTTCTGAACCATATGTTAGGACTGAGCGTATTACTGTTTTGTAGAGTTTTATTTTTATATTTCTCGATATAATTGTGGATTTAAGAAGAAATTAAGCCCAAAATGACGAATTTAAAACTTCGCATTGTTTTCCTAGTTGTTCGAGAACTTGTTCGTTTGTTTTGCGATCCATCCATGATATTTTCAAAATACGTCGGTAACACCACACTTCGAATGCTTCTAGGTTGTTAATGTTGAATTTTTTAAGTGTCTAAGCTTCAACTCCATACAAAAGGGTAGAAAAAATATAACATCGAAGCATTCTTATCCGGAGCGATATATTGATATCGCAATTACGCAAATTTGTTTTGTTAGTGTTTATTATTAAACCCATTTTTGTAGCTGTAGCTTTTAATGCTACATATACATCTCGTATAGCATATTTCCGTGCTCCCAACAATATTGATATCATCAGCATAGGCCAGGATTTTCACTGATTTACTATATGTGATTTGTGACATACGTATTTTTTTCCAGAACCAGATTGAACAGTATACAGAAGATAGGATCTCCCTGGCACAGCCCATTATTTATTTTAAAAGGTTCAGTCAGTTCCCTCTGAATACGTACTTCAAGAGTTAGTTTTGTTAAATTTGCCAACTGATTTGGTACTCCTAGCTCTTTCATTACTTTGAACATTTATCTTCTATTCACAGAGTCGTAGGCTGCTTTGTAGTCTATAAATATGTGATGAGTATTACTGCCATATTCCAGTGTTTTTTACAAAATTTGTTATTTCTTAAACCAGCCTGGTATTTTCCTACTATCCGTTTTGCATATGGCTCCATACGGTAACATAGTACTGCGGAAAATATTTTATATGCTGCATTTAGAAGCATAATTCCTCTGTGCTTAGAGCATTTAAATATCTTTTTTTGGTGCTGGTGCAAAATATTCCAATATTCCATTCATTGGGGAGGGATTTCTTCGTCCATATTTCTTGTATAAACTGATGTAATGCCATAATGGTATCATGGTTACCTTATTTATATAGTTCAACTGGGAGATTATCTATTTCTGTTGATTTGTTTTAGCTGGATTTTTAACTGCATTTTTAACTTCAAGAATCGTTGGTGGTTCCTCTTTTCTCTTGTCTGCGCCTCTTAACTCATCTCTTTCTTCTTCCAGCTTTTCTTTTTCTTCCTCCATATTAAGTACCTGGTTAAAGTATTCCACTTATCCATTTAATACATCTTTCCTTTTAGTTAATAGGTCGTCATTCTAAATTATTACCTTTTGGTTGCCTTGAGTTCTTTTCTGTTGATGTTAACTTTCGTATAGAATGCTCTGAAATCTTTCTCTCTGTTAAGGTTTTATATATATTTAAGTTCCGTATTTAGGTGGTTTATTTTTTTCTTTTGTATATCCTCTTTTCTTCTCTTGTTTTTGTCTGGTAATTTTCTAGAGTTGTTCTGGTTCGTCGAGTAAGCATCTTTCTGTAGGCTTCATTTTATTCTTTTGTTGCATTCTTGCATTTATCGTCAAACCAATAATTTTTACGGGTATAAATTTCTGTTCCTATTTCATCTTTCGCTGCTGCTTCAATATTTTTTTCTATTCTGTTCCAGTAGGAGTATATATGTGTCTGGTCGTCTTCTTTATTTATATTTTGACCTTTGGTCACCTTAGCCTGTTGGTGATGTTTTCCGAGAACCGTTCTGCACTTATCATATCTCTCAGCTTTTGGACATTCCATTTTTTGTATCCATTTTATTTTCTTTACTGGTGTTTGAAATTATAGCCCTTAATGTTAAGATCACTAGGCAATAATCTGAGTCTATGCTTGCGCCTCTGTAACTTCTGCAGTTTATTACGTCTGCTCCATGCCTTAAATCTGTTAAGATGTAATCAATCTGACTCGTTGTTCTTTCATCCGGTGAAGTTCAGGTTACCTTGTGTATGTTTATGTATTCAAAATAGGCGCTAGCGACTGTCATATTGAGTGCTGCTGCTAAGTTGATCAGTCGTTATCCATTTTCGCTACTGATGTTGTGTAGGCTATGCTTTTTTATTATTTACATGAAAATTCGCCTTCGTCCAATTCTTGCTTTCATGTCACCTAATACAGTCCTAATGTCATTTCTGAGACATCTTATGTAGGCTTGCTCTAGGTCTTTAAAAAACTGTTCTTTCATTTCTCCTGGTTTATCGTCAGTTGGGACATGTGCATCGATCAAACTGTAATTAAAGAATTTCACTTTCTGGCGCAAATGGCACATTCTTTGACTGTAAGCTAAAAACTCAATAATTAGGCCTTTTGTTCTGCCGTTTACAATAAATCCCACCCCAACTATGTGTTGGCTTTCATTGCAGGTATATTATATGGAATGAGTTAGTCCTTAGTCAAAAGTTGCTCTTAGTAAAACTTTTCAGTGCATCGTTTGCTTTAATTAAATTGGTTTATACTTTTGTTTTGGGCAGTTTTTAACATCTGGATCGTAGTTGAAATTAGTTATTCCGAACACGTTCGTGTTATATTGATTGTAGCTCCTTTTAAGGGTTTGTATTTCAAATATACCTCATTTACAAAGATTTGGAACTTTTTTTGTGCTGCATACGTGGTTATGATCTGAGACACAGCTTGCAGGAATTATGATTTTCCTAGTAGTGATTTTATCTTTTCTGATGTCAACCAATAGTTCGACGCTATATTGTCGACAATCTTGGCTGACTTCATTCGCTCGACACGGATGTCGCCCGTGTTTACCCATCCAAATACGCATTTTTTCATTCTTACTAAAATAGTCTATACGCATTTCTTGTTCCCTCAGTTTGATTAGTGTTGTGTCATCTTCTTCAAGGATGGTGTTTTGTGCCTTTGTGAAGCGTGTGCGTACTTTTCGCTGAAGATCTTGTATATTTGTTTTAGTCCCCTTAATAATCTCAAATGAGTAGCTAAGCGGACTAGCTGTTTTACCCTTCATATGAACTCTGATGTTAATTCGATTTTCATTTGTTTATGGTCAATTTTCCGCGCTTGCTTTACTCCTAGATATTTATACATGTCATTTTCACCCATAGCCTCGATGTTTTGGCAATTTTGCATATCGAATCCACCGGGCTAAACCTTTCATTTGACTATATTTAGTATACGACATATTTGTCTAATCCAAAGTGCATACTAATATCATTTAAAAAAGTTTCTACAGTTTTTAGCATTTGATCTAAGTGATTTCGAGTGGAAGCCGTTAGTTTCAAATCATCCATATACAACACATGATTAAGCTTCGTCACTACAGTGTTGTTGTTTTTAATGCTAATACCTGAGTCAGTGGAGTTCAATAGCTGGATAGTGGGTTCATTGCTAGACAGAACCACAAGGGACTCAGCGAGTCTCCTTAGAATGGGCCACGGTTAATACGATATTGTTTTCACTAGGTATTTGGAGGTGAATTAATGTCTTCCAATCTGTCATTATATGTCTTAAGCAGGTCACTATATTATCATTGACTTTAATATATTTTTAATATATCTACCAGCCATTCATGCGGGACTGAGTCAAAGGCTTTCTTATAGTCAATAAAGGCAATGAACAAGTTTTTTTTTTGGTGTATGCCTGGTTAGAAATGACTGAGTCGATAATAAGTTGTTCTTTGCAACCCTTGGAACCCTTAGCGCATCCTTTCTGTTGAGGTTCTATGATATTGTTTAGAGCGCATTGTTGGTAGATACCCTGGGCTACACAGGATGTGACCAATTTATACAGAGTTGGAAGACACGTAACTGGGCGGTACTTGGCTGGATCTTGGGTATTATTTTGATCCTTCGGCATTAAATAAGTTGTTCCCTTGAGTAAGGAATGATGGTATTTCCTGCGTTCGACTTCGCTTCTGATGGTATTGTGTCTAGTCTCTGGGATAAGATTGTTTCTTATAATTACGCGGTATTGATCAGCAACTCGTTGTTCAGTTACTTGAATTTCTGGGTACTCCCTGCAAAATTCGGCATAGAGATTTTGTCGTTATCCTATCGTTTCTTGACCGACGTTTGTCACCTGGTAATAGAAGAGCATAATATTCTCATTTATGGACGCAGTCCATTTTATACGCTGCCTCGGTCGTCCCGCTTGGGTGACCGCTGGCTGATGTTCCAGAGCAGCACCTTCAGCGAGTGGTGTTCTTGTTGTTGTCTGGCTCGCTTGTGGTTGTTCTTGCTGTTGTTGGGCTGTAGCTGATTGTATGACAGGGGCCCGCCTCCTCAACACCCTGCCACCTACGTCCCGCATGCTGTCACGTCCAGCGCCGGCTCCAGACGTGCCCTGGCAATCCCCAGGCAGCGACCTTAAACATAAATTATTATTCACCATTTTTATTGGTTTGCATTTTATACCTACTGCCAGGTGTCAGTTTTTGTTCCACGGCAAGTATCCCTGCTATCCTCTGGGTATCGGTACTAAGAATATCCAGAAAGCCTTCCCCATTCACAAGGGGCCGCGCCTGATAGAAGAACTGACAAAAACTCCCACAGGTCACCCTCAATTATTATTATTGTTATTATTTAATTAATTGTTTTTATTATGTAAATTGCATTTGTTTAATATTAGCATCAAAATAATTGGTTCTGGTTTTCTTGTATTTCTGCTATTAGTGTAGGAACAAAGTATACCCTGCAAGTAGTAATAAATTAAAGGACACCCGTAGTTAAAAGTTAAAAAGTAAAACAAAGTATGGCATGGCAGTATAATACAAATTATTTTATTACGTTCTTTTTACTTACCGTAACTTTTTACTTACCGTCTGTATAAATGGTCAATTTACGTCTACTTAAAAGTGTTTAAATTAAAGCATCCGTAAAAGAAATCTCTAATAGGAAAAATGTTTACACAAACCTGGTAATTCGAATCAGCGAGTTTTCTTTTGGAATTATTATCCAAGGCAGTTAGGGAAACGAACAAAAGCTTTCTCATCTCTTGTTTACTTATGTGAGAAAATTACATTTGGAAACATCGAGGAGGTCATGAAAACAGGTTTGTCGTTGTTTTAATGGGGGCTGCGGAACTGTAATAAAATTTAGGGATAAATTAAGGAAGATGGCATAGAGTTAGAGAATATTCATGTTATGTCTGTAATGACATGATATTATAACCCAAACATTTTCTATTATTATTCTATATGCCTGAGATGTTCACCACAATAAACAATGTGATAATTTGTGGAAAACTGACAACACTGAAGAGAATACAATTTTCCTGCTAAATTATGTTATTATTTTGAATTTAGTTTTAAATTAAATTCATGAATTTCAACGTCAAATAATATGTTTAATAAAACTCAACAGTAGAGTAGAGCAAAGTAGAATAGAATATTTATTTAACTACATAAGAGATACAAATATTGTTTGTAATAAGTCAAAAACACATACATAGTATATAAAAAAAGGAATACTAAAACGTAACTTTAATATATGTGGTGTTTGGAAGACATGTGTTAAGTCCAAAATGCATGTTTTTCAGAAGGGTAATTTTAACATTCGAGAACGTTTCTTAAATCGAACGCAACAGAATAAAAAACCAAATACAGGGTTAGTCATGAGTAACTTTACATACTTCTACCATATGTAGAGTCCCTCAGGGAGCATATCATGTGTCCACTAAAAAATGTCAACTCCTCTTCTTTATTAATTAACAGGGTGATTTGTGTAATTGACCATTTATTTCATTTTACTGTAGTGTTTATACGGCTTGTTTGATTTTTTTAATTTTTGCATAATACAGTACACTACTATCAAGCATTCGACTGGTATTAGCTAAACTAAAAAAATTCAGGACTGGCTATGGAAAAATTAATTTAGGGATTCGTATTAAATATTACACCCTGTATACATTTTTTTTAAAATGCAATAAGTGATTTTCAAACTACATAAATAGCCAATGAAAACGACAATTATGCGACAATGTTGTCGCACTTTTATTAAATTTTTAGTGAACTGATCAAATCTTACCAAAAATAGAACAACCATAATGAAGTATCAAATTATAAGGTATTAATTTAAACAAGTGTTATAAATTTCAAACATTTTAATTAAAATGAGTTCCTACAACATAATCTAATACGTAGAAAATTAACATCTTTACTGTCACTTTGTATTATCTCTACGATATAATCAATTGTTTTTCAATTTTAAATTTTTACTCATATATCGTATTGGGGCATTATTTTCGATAAATAATAAATTAAATTGATTAAAAAGTCAAACCTCTTGTATGTATTAGTTTTTATTGATTGTAAATAATTAAAATTTTATGTCAAATAATAATACATTGCATCAAATGTACTACAATAAAAATAAATCTAAAAAAGATTAAAATGAAGGTTGGCGTTGACCGTTTGACGTTTCTTGATATTTTTACCCATTGTCATTATTGTCATTATCAATTGTTATTTATTTACATTATGGACGCCGTTACTATGAACCCTACAATAAGCACTAGACAAGTAAGTCGAGAACTCAATGTTACTCAATCAAAAGTAAGTAGAGTCTTACAAAAAAATAATCTATACCCATATCACATTCAAATGGTTCAGCGACTGCATGCTGGAGATGAGATCGATAGGTTGGAATTTTGTAGATGGATTAACAATAATCGACCAACGCTATACAGGACACTATTTACAGATGAAGCCCAATTTACCAGAGACGGGATAAATAATTCACGAAATTCACATGTGTGGGCAGAAGAAAATCCTCATGCTATTCGAGAACGTCGTTCTCAGTTAAGGTTTTCGGTTAACGTGTGGATTGGTGTCATAAATAACCAATTAGTAGGTCCTCACTTTTTTGATGGTCCTTTAACAGGGCAGGTCTATTTGAACTTTCTACAAAATATTTTGCCGAATTTGCTTGCCAACGCGAACGTTGCTATCCGAGGGATGTATTTTCAGCATGATGGGGCACCCCACACTTTTTACTGGCAGTGAGACAACATCTCAATAATGTTTATGGCAACAGGTGAATAGGACGTGCAGGTCCTATTTCGTGGCCTTCAAGATCCCCTGATTTCAATCCCGTTGATTACCATATTTGGGGACGATTGAAGCAACTAGTTTACGCAGTGAATATTAGTAACCGACAATAATTAATTGATCTGAGGACCTGTTAATAACAACGTAACATCGTAGACACTTCGTCTCAGGACCATTTTACTCATGTAGAGTCATACGCCGCCATGTTACTTATCCAACGGTAACTTAAACATCACAAATTATAAATACTAATAATGTAAAACAACTACAAATTTAAAACATTTAAAGGGTTTTGACCCATATATTTTGGTGGCTACTAGCATGTACAACCGTTTGCACTGATGATGGATTGACTAATCCGAAAACGTTTTGCAATGTGTTTGTGATAGCCCGTTTGGGGCAATTTTATATACCTTTTATAAAGGATTTTAAACAATTTTTTGTGATATATGGTATACAGCCAGCTACAGGAACTTAGTTTCCTCGTGGAATTTTAATTAATTGATAGAATTATACATTGTTGTAATACTATTAAAAACGATCCCCAGAGTATCCGTAATTCAATACGTCAATTAACAATTCGGCAACAAATATGTGTACAGGCTGCAGGGTTCCATTTCGAAAATTTATTTTGAATTATTTTTATTTTGTTACCATTATTGTATCTTTTCCAGTTCTAATTTATGGGTTTATCATAACTATGTACATATTTTTAGTTTTTTTTTAAATTGTTCTTCGTTATTGTTAGTAGTTACTGTTTTTTGTTGTGCAGTGACTCAGTTTATCATTTTAATTAAAATGTTTGAAATTTATAACATTTGTTTAAATTAATTACCTTATAATTTGATACTTCATTATGGTTGTTCTATTTTTGGTAAGATTTGATCGTTCACTAAAAATTTAATAAAAGTGCGACAACATTGTCGCATATGTCGTTTTCATTGGCTATTTATGTAGTTTGAAAATCACTTATTGCATTTAAAAAAAATATATATACAGGGTGTAATATTTAATACGAATCCCTAAATTAATTTTTCCAAAGCCAGTCCTGGAATTTTTTAGTTTAGCTAATACCAGTCGAATGCTTGATAGTAGTGTACTGTATCATGCAAAAATTAAAAAAATCAAATGAGCCGTATAAACACTACAGTAAAATGAAATAAATGGTCAATTACACAAATCACCCTGTTAATTAATAAAGAAGAGGAGTTGACATTTTTTAGTGGCCACATGATATGCTCCCTGAGGGACTCTACATATGGTAGAAGTATGTAAAGTTCCTCATGACTCACCCTGTATATTTCATTAAATAGTTTATTAAGTGCTATAACAGATGTAACAAACGAAATATGTTTTATCATTTCCGTTTTTAATATAATGGCACATATCATATTTTGTATCAAAAATATAGAGATTTAAAAAGTATTTTAATGGAGATAACGGTCAAAGAGGAGAGAACTTAAACTATTATTGGTCAATTTCTTTGTATTGGAAAATAGTGCTGTGGAATTATATGGATTTACTTGTACCAAATTAAAAGTTACGCGTCGAAATTTTCATCACTGTCGCTTGTATATATATTGTGTGATACTGATTTGAGTGTGTTTAAGCGAATAGTAAAATCTATGATAGATTGGATCTATAAAGGGTAGTAGGTCGAGAACATATTTTATATTTCAAATAGTATCTGAATATTAGACATAGAAGTTGACCTGCCTTTTCTTATCATGGACATTGAACAAAACGGTTCATTGGGATCTAATTTGTATTTGAAGCCTATATTACTATCCTTTTTGTAATGTAGCCAAAATACACTGTTCCAAATAAAAGAATTTTTATCTTTATCAACATTTCTTTTTATAAAATTCGTTGTAAGAAAGTTGGAAAATCCGAAAAAGTCAGTTTTTTTCATAAATTTTACGTCAAAACGAGGGCTCGTCATTTTAATTACTAATAACCAGTCCTGTGGAACTAAAATTGTGGCGTTTCTTTTTTTCATAAATTTCTCTATGGTAGCATGGTCTGTATCACATTCTAAATGAGTATGACAAGGATATATTATTACAATTACCTTCTGAAATAAAAAGAGATGAAACTCGTAGAGGTGGGAAGTAATCGATAGAAACCTATAATTTACATTACATTACATTACCACTATCGATAGTCTCACACCTTTAGACGTTAGACGTGGCTATTTGACATCAGTCATAATTATACGGATAACCTCGAAAATATATTATTTTAATAATTTCTAATATTAGAATAAATAATTAAATAAATTAAGATATATTATAGTAAAAAACATTAATTAGTAGCGATTTTAAATTATAAATCTTTAAGTTTATTTAATAATAAAAATAACTCAACTAAAATATTTGACTAAAATAAAGGAAGGTATGATATGTCCGAAAACAAATAATGTATGAAGAATTGGTGTAATAGTTAGAGACGTGGTCTATTGACAAGAAGATTGGACTTCAATTCACAACAAGGATAAAATTTTTGTTTTATCAATTAAAAAATAATAGAAAATATGATACATATTAGGTAACAAGTTTTCGAAAAACTCATTATTTACAATTTATTCTTATTCCAATGTTATAAAACGGAAATACTTACAAAATAATTAAAATTCAATTTCAGTTTTATTCTCTTCAGTTGTGAATGCAAAATAATCCGGTGAAGACTGTATATGTCAAATCCATCACTAAATTCTCAGTGTTAATATCAATTCCTCTGTACAGATAATGATTTTTGAAACAATTGACAATTGTAAATACATTTATTTACAATATTTTTTAATTTTTGTATAATTTTTACTTATTTAAACATTCTTTAAACGTTCTTTTAATTTTGAAGAATTTTTACTTTATTTTGAAAGTACGACGACACTTTTTTCAATAAGATATTTATGTTTAACTTTAAACACATCTAATACTAGTAACGACTGACATAAATGTTCAAAAGCAAAACGATCTCTGCATAATTTTAAATTATTAAAAAATTACGAAAACACATGTGGGTTACGAACTCTAATCGTCTGCATCGCAGTGTCGAATTCTTACCACTTATCCACGACGGATTGATAATTATTCCGAGACAAGAGTGTATGAAACACCTCAAATATAGTAAAAATTATTCTTGGGTAATAATTTAAAACTTTAAATTATTTTATTCACATTTTTGCTTTATTGTGGTCAATAAGTTTTTACTTTATGCGAAATTAAAAAATGGAAATACGTCACACATACGACGTCAAACATAATAATTATGAACGAGGTGATTTACCTCGAAGCTAACGTCTAAAGGTGTAACACTATGGATAGTGGTAATCTATTCTCTGTAAAAGATTTTATGAGAAATAAGAAACTTCATTCGACCCTTCATTCCGTTACCCTCATGATATAGGAAAAACGTTGCTTTTCCAGTTTTATTATTATGAATATAGAAAACGTTCTCTCTTACCTGGTAAAGATAGAAAACCTCTTGTATCTGAATTTGTTGCAGTTGAAGGTTCCGCATAAATTTTATCGAAATAACTTTAATTTCCTCGTTGAACTAGACGATTTCTTGAACAAATTTCAATTAAGTTGAAAATTTCTTAGTTCGCCGTAGATTTTCTGGGCGGCTACAACTCTCTTTGCATTCGTTGAAATGCGTACTATTTATTTTCAGTGCAAGCTGGTTACACACACACACACAAACACACACAACATGTATATATGTATGTATGATCTATATTTTATACTACATCAAAATTTGAACAGTTTATAGTTTTGCTGTTTAAAAATAGGTGGGCGTATATATATATATATATATATATATATATATATATATATATATATATATATATATATATATATACATATATATTATATATAATATATATATATATATATATGTATATATATATATATATATACATATATATATATATATATATATATATATATATATGTATATATATATATACTTATTATCTCCCATTCTAAGACTTGTTAAAATTACTTGAGAGTTGGGATCTGTTGCTTGTTGTTGTTGTTGCCACATGTTGTTGAATACGTTATGAATCTATAATTTTTGGACGATACTTTTAACAAATTTTAATTAATTTTTTTTATAACAATATACAAATTTTTAAGTTTTTTACTTTTGTATTAGTTTAACTATGGTATACAGTAGGATGGAATGCTGTTATATGGAGAAAAATAAAATAACGATTTTCACAAACGCGGGGTGCGGAATCGATGCTACTGTGGGACAGTATTCGAAAAGTTCATTGTCATTTTTTTATATTTCACTCTGACATCTGCCCCAACGTGATATAAAATTTTGAAAGTTATAAAAAAAAATATTTTTTCATGCGCGGGGTGCGGTATCAATCCGGTCCTAGGATATGAAACGAAAACTTCATTAACACTTCTTGCTATCTCCATCAGAATAACTGCCCCGGTGCTACTGAAATCGATCTATTTTGAATTTCGGGCCAGCCCCCTACCTAACGGAGATACCAACCAGTTATTACCTGTCACAGAAGTCGACCTTTACTCTCCCACTCTATTTCAATTCTAAGTAGGTAGTAGGTACATCTTTTGTATTCACTATTCAGTACTGTTTCGATAATCGGTTGGTTTAGTATCGTTTTCTATAGCATCAAGCTCAATCGTCAAAGTTTAGTGTTGCGACAAATTTTGTGTGAATTCAGTTACTATAATTAGATTACAACTATGGCATTACTCCGGAGTGAAGTAACTTGTCCAATATTTGGTTCTGGTAGTGAGCTCCCTAAAAATGTGTTACCTACGTATAAAGATATGATGAAGCTGTTTATATTCGTATCTCAAAGCTATAAAAAACAGTATAACAACTGTGTGCGGAAAACCAGTGAAATTGTGACGGAAAGAGTAGAGGAGATGTGGCGCAGAGCTTCAATACCCATCGTAGAACACAAAACAATATTAGCCAGAGTTATAGCTTACCACGATAAGTATAGAACATTATTGAAACCATATAAAGGCAGGAAGGACGAAGTTGGTTACAAAGAGAAGCTGTTTAAGTTTGGTGAGGATAGCAAGAAATTGTTTGATATTGCTACTTGCAAATGTTTAGAGTTCACAGATTGCAGCTGTCCTAGAAACCGAAAAATTCCAATACCAGAACGAAATTTCTTAATCGACCAACGAACTGACCGTAAAATGATTATTGGTAGTTTAGATCGTGAAGCGACAAAAAAAATGAGGTGAATTTACATAGATTACACCAACAAAAGCAACGTGAAGAACAAAGAGCCTTGCAAATAGATGTGGAATCCATTCCTAGTACTTCCAAATCACCTCAACTATAAAGATACGACTGAATGTTCAACAGTCAGATACATTAAAGAAAAACACATGACATTGAGGACTTCCGATCGCAATCAATTATTTCCACTTCTTCAGTTACTATGACTGATGTCTCATTTCCAGTTGTTGCCAAAACATTAGATCGTTATGGGGTTTTAGATCGTGCTGGAACTGCAATCATTTCCGCAGCTTTCCAAGACATTGGTATCATTACTGAAAACGATTCATCACGGGTTATAGACAGAAGTAGAGTTCGACGAGCTCGTTCTAAAGCTAGGGCTACATTAACAGGTGAACCTACAATTTTTGGTGCTATTATCGGATTATTTTACGATGGTAGAAAAGATAAAACGTTAATACATGAAGATGGTCGTAAAAGAGTGATTCAGGAGGAGCATATTACCATATTGAAAGAACCGGACTCTGAATACCTACGCCATATTTCTTTGAAAACTGGTGACGCCAAAACGATTTGCAACTCTATTCTGACATTCCTTTCCTCCAAGTCCATCGATGCAAATCAAATAATGGCTATTGGTTGTGATGGGACTGCCGTGAACACAGGAATCAAAGGTGAAGTTATTCGTTTATTGGAAATCAAGTTTCAACGTCCCCTCCAATGGCTTGTATGCTAACTACACGCTAATGAACTGCCATTGCGTTACCTTTTTCAACATTTAGATGACACTACAAGTAGACCAAAAGGTTTCACAGGTCCCATTGGCAAGGCAGTTACTAACTGTGAAGTGTTACCAGTTGTTCCGTTTGATGCAATTAAATGTGCGTTACCCGATATTATCAAATCGACACAAGAGTTAAGCACCGATCAACTGTATCTACTACAAATATGTCAGTATATCAATAGTGTACATTGTGATGAAAACTTTGCGAAAAAAAATCCTGGTAAACTAGTTCACTCTAGATGGTTGACAATGGCGAACCGGATATTGAGATTATATGTCTCAAGTGAAACTCCGTCAGAAAACCTAATTATACTAAGCACATTTATTTTAACGGTACTATGCTCCTATGTGGTTCAGGATCAAGACTGAGCCAATGTGTATTTATGGTGCTAAACATTTATATGATACGATAAAACTGTCGCGCTATTTGCCAAACCATTTGAAGAATATTATTGACCCAGTCATACAGAGAAATGCATTCTTTGGACATTCTTTTTTGAGGCTTCGTAAGTTTCTGACTGATCGCAAATTGGACTTCAACCTCCGATACAAGAGGCTTAAGTGTTACGTGTGGCCTGTTCTCCTATACGGAATGGAAGCATGGACGTTAAAGGCCAGTTCCATTAACAAACTTGAAGTGTTTGAAATGTAGTGCCTGCGTCGAATGCTCAGAATATCATGGACGGACAGGATCAGAAATGAGGAAGTACTCAGAAGAGCGGGCTTACAGGATAGGGAACTTTTTAATTATGTAAAAAGTAAGAAGACTGCATACTTGGGGCACATTATACGAGGAAAACGATATACTTTTCAGCAACTGATACTCGAAGGGAAGATAAAGGGTAGGAGAGGTCTCGGACGTAAAAAAATGTCATGGCTGCGCAATATTCGACAATGAACAGGAATCCACAGCTATGAAATGCTTCGCAATGCTGCTAAAAACAGAATTATTTAATCCAGAATATTTAACATCTCACCTGACAAGACGATGTACGGTGGACGCCTACGCAGAAATGCACGGCACCTTAAGAAGAAGAAGAAGAAGGACATTCAGAGAATTTACTACTAAGAATGTTAGCTGACAACAGACAGTACGTCAGAGAACTTGCACTCCGCAGAATATTGAAGATCAGAGAGACATCAAACATCGGAGCCTTGCGTATTTTCCAAGTACCTACTTTAAATATGGATGCTCATAATTATATCGATATGATAGATTGAAAAACCAAGACAGAACCTCCACTAACGAAGAGTATCAGTACCGAAATAATATCTCAGGCCATCATAGAGCCACAGCTTGTTGAAAATGAAATCCTGAAGAATATTAGAAAAATTCCATGTCACACACAATCCACTGAAAAGGTGTGTCAAATTAGTTACAGAAGCAAGTGCTGCCGTCTGTGGACCACAGAGGAGAGATGGATTTATTAAGAATAAGATGAAATCATGCCTTTTGATGCCTAAATTTTACAGTAAGAAAGACTATCATTCATAATGATTTTTTATGTTATTCTTGAATTTGTAAGCATATTTTTTTTATTTTGTATTAACTATTTTTTCTTTTTTTCTTCGTATTATTTATAATCCTAATAGCTCAAATAAATGAATAAAAAACATTATCGTTGACTCTGTCGAATTAAAAATTTTTTACAAAATTCCAAAATTTCAATCACCTTGGGGCACTTTTCAGACTTAGAGTTTTTACATTCGAAAATGGAAGACGCATCAATTCCGCACGCCGCAAAAATGAAATTCGAAAAAATAAATTTGAGCTCCACCCTAGCATACAGCCAACTACTGAGATTTTTCCATTAATTTCGTCATTTATGATTTCATTTTGTTGCATCCGTAACATTTTTTGGATGGAACATGCAAAAGTTTCGGCTTTTTGTTGAATAACTGTCGTCCATCTATTGTCTGATGTTCGTATATGAGGGCAATAAACATACTGATTTTTTAACTTTCTAGTTACTTTTCAGAAGAAATATTTAGTTACTTTTTTATTTACTAATTACTAATAACTATGCAAAATTATACTTGCCGATGATCGAGTAAATATAGTCTTTGATCTGAACTATGTTTGGATAGTTCATAAAAATTCGTTTTAAAGATACCAGGAACAGTAATTCGCCGGCTCTGGCAGTTATTTACAAGCAGAGGTAAATATATCAAAATCGAGTTGGTCCTTAGGGAATGAACTTCCCTTGAATTTTATGGAGATTTACGAGTAGATTCGGATTTCTAGTCACGTACCAATACGCCTGAACCTACTCAAAATTTTTATGAATCGTTTTTAATGCACACAACCTTTTTCATCACTTTTGCTCTATATTACCTTCTTTTGATGTGTCTTTTTAACCCTGGGAAGTTAAAACGGAATGTAAAAATTATCACGTACCATGCGAGTCTGTAAAAGAAGTTCGTTGTGAATTTATAAATGAAGGTAGGTCAAAAAATTCTGTTAAAAATATCAAATAAACATCGCAGTTTTATAAACTAAATACTTTTGGACAAATTTATGAATTAAAAAATATAAAATATCCTTTTATAATAAATTTCCTTACTAAATTTTTACTCATACTCGATCGTATCGTTATTTTGCGGCTACAACAAATTTACCAAAAATAACTTGAATGGTCAAATTTAAACAAAGATTAAAGATGACAAACTTTTTATCTTTAAAGATTTTCTTCCATTTAGTTTCCAGTAAAGTCATTTTAGTCTTCCACTTTGTTGTCGGTTGTGTGTCGTCTATTGCTGTCTTTAATACAGTGACAACTTAAATCAGAAATTACTAACATTTTTGAGGGGGTGTCATTATTTACTTGGTGAAATATTTGAACGCAACTTTTTGCTAACTATTGACATTAAATATGTAGTTTAGAAGAATACTTATGAGATCACAATTTGGAGAACTATATCAAAAGGATCTTGCTACTTCATCCTTTACTAAAGACATATCCATCCACCCAATATTCAGGTCTAAAAACACGGAAATGGAGCAGAAGTTTAACTCAGGAGTCATAGAATTAACAATTCAGTTTATTTTAACAAAACTAAATCAGTATTTATAAAGTATGCAAAGAACAGAAATCCATAAAATATGTATAAATTAATAGAATACTTTTTAACATGAAGGACAATAAATATATTCATAAAACACTGATAATAGAGTAAAGAGTACAGTGATTGGCCACTTAGGAATTGCCAATTGAATTAAAATTGTAACTTGGTATCTTTGAAAGTGAAATAGTTTTGTAAGGTTTTGTTTTTAATCGCAATAAAACATCAAATTTATAAAAACTTCTTAGGTTATTTTAATTCAGAAATAATAATGTACATTAAAAATTAACACAGATTTGAAAACTTACAGAACTACAGAGTTATTGGCCATACAATACATAGAAACATAGGGTTATACAAACATAGTTATTGGCATAAAGAATTACAGTCATTGTCCATTCATCTTCTTCTTCGCGTGCCATATCAGAACTATCCGACGTTGGCGATCACCATTGCGAAGGCTTCTCGATCTTCTATAATATGGAATAATTGCCCTGCAATTGTCCATTCATAAAATTCCCAATTTCTTCTTTTGTTTGTGCAGGTAAATCATACACAAATATTTAAGTTTTTAATTTCTTGTTGTTTCTTTGCACAAATACCAATATGGCCTTTAACACAAAATAGATGTTTTATTAAAACTTTTGATTTAAATATATTACAGAAACAAGAATAACACAATCCTGTATACAAAAGGTTATTTACAGGTGGGTTGGTGTCGTCCGATTGTTTTAACCGTTATACCTGAGAGAATTTGTATTTTCTGGGATGTATTTGTGGTAATTGTGGTCAGATTAACGTTTTCCTCTACAGAATCAGGAAATTGGTTCCGTGACATTTCTTGTTTTCTTTTGAGGACAATAACATCTGGTATATATGTACTCTAACTCCACTTTTAAAGTAGTGCTTTTAATTGTATGATTAATAAGTGTGAATGCTTTCAAAATATTTGTATTTGTAATATCACCTGTATTTTCTTTATTTTTCACAACAGTTTGATATTGTTTGTTCTCGGAACTGACTCTTATGGCAATTTTTTTTATTACTTTCATCTTGGTTTCCTGTTTTTTGACCTTTACTGTTTGCTTTTGCTTCAATTCGCTTTTGTTTTCGTTCTAATTTTATTTTTTCTTGTCCTGTTTTTACTTCAATTTTACCCTCTCAGCATTTTAACGATATAAAGAAGTGAGCACAAACGGTAACATTTTTGTTTACTTTTTGACTTCCCTTTCTAAGGTTTTTGACCAAAAAAAGAATTGGTAAGTGTAATATTTGAAGATATATGGGTTTCTGTGATGATAAAGTTATCTTGTATATAACTTGTGATTCTACTTCTCTCTGTAGTCTGAATCGTAGATAGATATATGGTATTTTAAAATAAATTAAATATATTAAAGAGCAATTTTGAATCTCCATTTAGTTCTTCGGAATTATTTAAACTTTGAAATTCTAATATTTTGTGGCTGTAACTGTGTGTACTAAAACTTCATGTTATTATTTTGTCATAGAAATAGTCTGATTAATACCTTTATTCGGGTGTTTGATATTTCCTTAACATTTGGAATAGTCTATTACTTCTAAAATCCAGATACTTTAAAGCTATTTATATATGAAATCTGATAATTGATATTCTCTTTGGTAACTACTGAGTTCGGGTTTTCGCGTCTAAACTTTAATACTGCCCGGTTCCAATTTGCGTTTAATGGTTTAAATGCAGCGATATCTGCAGGTTGTATAATTCTGGTGGCATTGGGATATAATGCTACTAAAATAATTTGTAATTTTAAACATAATTCACAGGTTTGAATGGTTAAATTCATAAAAGTTTCCATTCTTTATCCATCCCGTATCGCTACATACTATGGTCTATTCTCGTTAAACGGAATTTAGAAGATTGTTAGGAATTCGTTTATAAGGGTAATTTATCGTTGGCGTTATTTCTTTAAATTCTTTTTGCTTCCCTTTACAGCCAACATCCGTTTATTTTTGGGGCACAAGAGGAAGCAGGTTTCATCGCCATTTAAAACACGTGAAGGTTCTTGAAGAATATCAATTAACGTATCATGTAATGTGATTGGTAATTGTGCACTGGCTACCCTTTGATTAACTTAAATCACTTATTAAGAATACTACATTTGTTAAAGTTTTAAATGTATGCATCATGCCCGTTTATCCTTACACTTGCTGATCTTGCGGTTTCACCCACGTTAAACTTGTTGCATGCACAGGGTATTTTGTATATGCAGTTCTTTGATCTCTTTTGTGTGTTGTTTGGTTTAGTTTTAGACAGAAAGTGTTTTAGTGTTGTGTTTATTGCCTATATTTTTTAATTTTTCTGATAAGCTATTTATGCCGGGTCCAGACCAAACAGACAAAACAAAAACATTCATGTTTCGCGACAAAGTGGCGACAAATCGAAAACATTTGTTGAGACATTTCTGAACAATTTTGTTTTGTTTGCAAATTTAAAAACTTTTTCAGGTCCCGTCTCAGGTCGGTAAAGATCAAAAAGTCTGTGTTTTGTCTGTGTATTTGACGACAAGTTGTCGGCGCAGTGTGGACGCGTGTGCGTGCCAAAACGAGTTAAGCAGTAGGAGAAATAGAATGTACAATTTTTATCAAAATTAAGTGTATTTTTCTGTTACTTAGTCTCAACACAAATGTTCACTCAACTCCATCCAACTCCAACCCACAACATTTGTACTCAAATCCACCCAGCACTGACACACAACATTCATACTCAAATCCTCCCAGCATTGACACACGTTCATACTCAACTCCTCCCAGCATTGACACACATTTATACTCAAATCCACCCAGCATTGAACATTTATACTCAAATCCACCCAACACGCAACATTCATACTCAAATCCACCCAGTGCTGACCCACAAAATTATTACTTAAATCCACCAAACACCAACACACAACCTTTATTTTCACATCCACCTAGTATTGACACAGAGCTTTCTCAGTATTCAGATCAAGAAAACGAACGAAATTAATGATGAACTTTTTGAATGTAAAAACAAGTAGACTCGTCATTATTTTGCATGTAGTATGTACCTATCGTCAACTTCTTTTGTATTAAACATTTAACCAATAAATATGGAGTTTATTTTAAGGGATATTAACAAAAAAATAGTAATGAAAAAAGTTTAACATACCTGTACATAACCACTAAGACTGTTAATTAAAGCTTTACATACTTCAGGTATTATTACAGATATTGATTGCTTTGATACTTTTGAAAGATACATTAGGCTGTGGTAGGAATCACCTGTTGCTAAAAATCTTAAAGTGATTGCTAACCTTTCTGTTACACTCATAGCATTTCTAAAGTTAGTATGTCTTTTTTCAACTGCAGGACCAACAAGGCATATTAGATTCTCAAAATCTTCGGTGGACATTCTTAAAAATTTTTGAAGCTTGATCGAATTTCACCACTTAGTCCAATATCATCTGCTCGCAGCTGAACTAACAATTTGTCTATCGAACAACTTTCTCGCATTTTTAGGCTTGGTCTAATCCAAAAACGTTTGGGTTTTCTTTTAGCAACCTGGGATGATGATGAGAGCAAAAAAAAAACTTGCGGCTAGCAATAAATCTTCAGTTTATTTTTTTCTTGATTAAAACGCCACATGGTTAACCAACACTAATCACAACAACAACGTCACCAACTGAATTTGTTTTTATATTTTGTTGTTCTGGTGTGGACAGTTTGTCTCAATTTTGTTTTGTCTTTTGACGACAAATTTTGTCGCCGGTTTATCGTGTTTTTGTTTCAGAATTGTGTTTTCGTTTTGTCTGCTTGGTCTGGACCCGGCATTACATATAATTTTACTGTCATCTGTAAATGTATTCTTGTTTACAAACCTTTGTTATGTTGTACAATTTGTAAGGGTAACATTTACCCTAGCTAAAGAAGTTAAACCATATGGGTTAAAAATATTCATTAAATAACTCACCCTTGAATACAAAACTGAATTGTCTTTTTCATTGTGCAAATTGTTTATGGGAATAAGGACTTTAGCTGTGAAAGTTTTGTTTTAATTATCACCTTGTATGATACATAAACAAAGACCTGGTTTAGACTTCTATAAAAGTGTAAGAATACATTTCAATAGATGCATAAAATTATTCTTAAACAGAAATTTGTACCACTCTGTGCAAAACTAATTTTATCAACTACCAGCCGACTATTTTTTATTCGGAGTTTGATAGAATTACATATTTTCTACTAATTGCACCTCGTAATGGCTGGGTTGTTTTTATTGATAGAATGATTTATCTAAGATATAAATCAATGTAATTTCCTTTATTGGAAACCATTATTTAGGCTATTGTTTCGGCTGCTTGCGGAACGGACTTGGACGAGGTACAGATAATGGCTTTTATTTTTCTTAGAATTCATCCGTGCGTCTATGCTGGCAGTCAGAGTAGAAAGAGAAAATCATTGTTTCAGAAAGAACGTTTGATTTGTGCTTGTATTTGTCGATATTACTACAGACAAATTAGTTGCTTGAGTTATTAATAATAAAGTAATGTAACAAACAAACGGTATAGAGAGTTAAATGGAAGCTGTTACCCATTACTAAGTATTAATATCAGAGTCAGGCAAATATGCAAAAGTGCATATAATAATAATAATAATTAATAATAATAATAATTAATATAATAATAATAATAATAATACTTAACAATACCAAATGAGTAGCTAAGCGCGGAACATGCGTAGGTGTTTAGTGCCTTAAACAAATTTTTACTGTTAAGGTGTGAACGAAGCAGCTGTTTTACCCTTCGTATAAACTCAGTTGTTATCTCAGTTTTCATTTGCTTATGGTCAATCTTCCGCGCTTGCTTTATTCCGAGGTATTTAATCTGGATAATAATAATTAATATAATAATAATAATACTCTATTATTATTATTATATTAATAATATAATAATAATAATATATTATTATTTATATTATTAATATAATAATAATAGATATACTCCGACGTACCAAGTCACCTAGGACTCGATAACATGGAAAGAGTCCCACCAGAGCTCAATCCTTTTGATACCGTAGGTATCTGGGATGAGTGAATTTTCCCCTTAGAGGGAGTGTGAGCCGTATGGCTAAATCTGGATAATAATAATAATAATAATCATCCACGTATTGCAGTAGAGAGAACAACATTACCACGGTATCAAGGGGGAAGAGGACTTATGGATATAGGTGAGCAATTAGATAAACAAATTGCTAATTTAAGAACTTATTTTCAGGTACAGGCTGAGACATCTACTTTACATCGAGCAATTTGCGCAGTAGATGATACGACGCCGCTTAAACTGAGGGAACAAGAAATGCGCATAAACCACCTGACTAGCAAGAAAAAATGCGCACCTGGATGAGTAAACCTCTGCATGGGCGACATCTCAATGAGATCAGCCAAGAATATGTCGACAATACAGCGTCGAACTATTGGTTGACATCAGGAAAGATGTTTCCCGAGACTGAGGGTTTCCTACTTGCCATTCAGGATCAGGTTATTCCAACTAAAAATTACCTGAAATATATTGTTAAAGATCCTCAAGTCCAAATGACAAATGCCGATATGGATGCCAAGCCCAAGAAACCATCCAACATCTTACCGGTGGCTGCCAGGCATTTGTCGGTACTGATTATAAAGAACGCCATGACTCAGTAGGAAAGATTATCCACCAAGAACTAGCTGACAAACTGGGACTTCTCCAAACCGACCATCTTCCTTATTATCAATACGCCCTGACAGAATGCTTGAAAATGACAACTACAAGCTATACTGGGACCGCACTGTGCTTACAGACCAACCAGTGGCACATAATAGACCGGATCTCATACTAGTTAATAAAATTACTAGACAAACAACACTTATTGATGTGGCGATACCCAACACCAATAATTTAGGTGTTAAATACAACGAAAAGATCGCCAAGTACAGAGATCTAGAAATACAAATCAGGAGACAATGAGAATGGAAAGTACCCAGACAGTACCTATTGTTCTATCTACTACTGGTGTTATTCCCAAAAACCTCCTAGCAGAACATAAAACAGCTGGGTCTAAATGAACATCTTTATAAGGCCATGCAGAAAGCTGTACTCCTCGCGACGTCCAGATGTGTACGAAAATTTTTGGGAGATACTCCAACATACCAAGTCACCTAGGGCTCGATAACAGGAAAGAGTCCCACCAGAGCTCAATCCTTTTGATACCGTAGGTATTTGGGATGAGTGAATTTTCCCCTTAGAGGGAGTGTGAGCCGTATGGCTAAATCTGGATAATTAATAATAAAGTAATGTAAAAAACAAACGGTATAGAGAGTTAAATGGAAGCTGTTATCCATTACTAAGTATTAATATCAGAGCCAGGCAAATATGCAAAAGTGCATATGTATATATGTATTATGTACGTTTAAAAAAAGCATATTATAATAGGTGCAAAAGAAATTATTTATTGATTCGCTTATTCCATTAATAATAGAAAAGCTTATTTCCAAAATTACTTAATCCATGAAAGTGTGAAACTCATACATCATAGATATTTTTATTTAACAAAAAAGTAATTAAGATACAATTTTAAAAAGAGGCCTAATGTTTTACAAATTATATTGATAATCTTTCTACATTCCTGTACAAAATATCCAAATTGGTGTGGTATGCAGGGTATACCAAACACTAGAGGAGATATAAAAAAGTAGTTAAAATGTCATGACGGAAAAATGTCATTCGTTAAAGTAATGATTGCCTAACAAAATCATCATTATCTTCTCACATTAGCTAAATACAGGGCGATTATTGAAAAATTTCGAGAATGGCTGGGTTAACTATATTCTTTATTAAAAAAAAATGTAAAAGATTTGTTCAAACTTTTTATAGATATAATATGGAAGATTGCAATAGCATACGACAAATTGATTTAGAGGGTCTCACTAAGGAAATAATAAGTTAATACCAACATGTTTCTTTTAGGACACCCTATATATATATATATATATATATATATATATATATATATATTTATATATATATATATATATATATATATATATATATATATTATATATATATATATATATATATATATATATATATATATATATATATATATCGACAATTCTAATTCTCTTTTACCTGATATGTTTTTGTGGTGCATGCACTGCCCAATTATATCGTTGGAGGCCATACCCTGGAATATTTGTGTTCAATCACAAATTAATCCCTTAATTTGTAATCTCACATTATTCTTAACTTTCTTATTTTATAGTCTTTTCGTGTATAATTGAAACATTGTAAAAACATATCGTGTAATATATTTTCCAATGGAACTTCCTAAATGTTGCAATTACGGCCTGGATTAAATTGTAATGTAAGATTTTAGTTCAAAGTTTGTAAGTATGATACAAGCAATAACCTCTGTGCTGAGGTATACATTATTTGTGAGGTAGTGGAATTATAAATTGGGGATTTTTGCTCATGTGTGCGCAGAGTATTATAGATAGTTGTCTAGCCAACATCATATAGTGTAATTCGTAGTAGCTGTCAATAAAACCAACATTTTTACTCCACAACTTCAACGTTTTATTGTATTTATTATTGTCGGTCGACAAGAAGCGGACAAAGAAGCGTTATAAAATTGATATAGTGTAAATCATTAGTAATTATTGTGAATGTTATCGGCAATAACACCAGAACATAACAAGGTACTTATGCCAGAATGACAGATAACAGAGTTGTAAACTGGGAAAAGCAAGAGGAAAAAAAACTGAGTGCTGCTGTTACAAATTATGAATAGTGAAGCCTACATAAATATGTTGTAGAAGCCCATACCGTATAATATTTGCATATTATGATATAATGTGCAGCAACAGTAATTATTGTTAATGTTATGGGCATCTATATCAGAACATAATGGAGTACTTGTGCCATAAGGACAGATAACAGAGTTATAAACTGGAAAAATCGGCTTTTAGGGAATATTAAGTTATTGCGCGAAATATTGGTTAAATTGCTCAATATATTCAAAAAATAACAGATAAAAAAGTAATAAAATAAGATGAAGACAAATAATTCTGAGCACTACAAGACACATACTATATTTATGATCCAGAAAATAA
>OU898280.1:119078742-119094745 GCA_918026665.1 Diabrotica balteata
TATATATATATATATATATTATAATAGCACTACGAGCCTAGTAGGCCCATGGCTTGAGCTGTTATTGTTTTCCATTTCTTCCTATTATTAGCCTTGTCCTTCCATCTTTCTATTCCCAGTGTTTCTAGGTCTTTCTCTACTTCTTGCTTCCATCTACTTCTCGGCCTTCCTCTTCTTTTTTTTGTACCCATTGTATGCATCAGCATCATTTTTGGTACTCGAGAATTTGTCATTCTTTCTATGTGCCCTAGCCACCTGAGTCTCTGAGCCTTTACTACTCCCACTATACTAGGATTCTTGTACATATCTTCTAATTCTTTATTTGTTCTTCTTTTCCATGCATTGTCTACTATCTTGCCTCCAAATATCTTTCTCAAAACCTTTCTTTCCCATATTTCGAGCATACCTGTTTCGCCTTTGTTCAGTGTCCACACTTCACTGGCGTAGGTTACCACTGGTTGTATAACTGTTTTGTAAATCCTTATTTTGGCATTCCTAGATATCTGTTTACTTTTTAATAGCCTGTTTAAGTGTACACGCATCGGTTTCCTGCCATTATTCTTGATTGGAGCTACTCTCTAATATTTGGTTTGCATGTGAACATCGACCCCAGGTATGTAAATCTTTCCACTGCTTCAAATATATATGCTTTTTCACCCTCTACTTCTATTTTTAGATTTCCTCCTTTTTGTTCACTGTCATCTATCCATTCCATGTATTTTGTCTTACTTTCGTTGATGGCTAAGCCTATTTTCTTTGCCTCTCTATCTAGCCTCTTTACTACTTCTTGTAGCTCCCATTTGCTTCGAGCCAGTATTACTACATCGTCTGCAAAGGCTAGACATTGGTGCTTTCTTTGGTATAACAATCCCTCTCTGTTGACATTTGCATCTCGTATGACCTTCTCCAAACACAAGCTGAATAGTATCGATGATAGGGGATCTCCTTGCCTTACTCCTTCACTGACTTCAAATTTTTCCGACATTATATTATTTATTTTAACTCTGCTCTCAGTCTTGGACAACGTTATTTGTATCATTCTTATAAGTTTTCTACTGATACCCAATTCTTCTAGTGCTTTGCTCATTTGGTTCCGTTTTATTCTATCGTACGCTTGTTTGAAATCAATGAAGAGGACCCTTGTCGGCAGATTGTGTTGATAACTTTCCGCTTGCAATTCTCTGAGCGTAAATATCTGATCTGTTGTACTTCTACCAGGTCTGAAGCCACATTGGTACTCGCCGACAATGTTTTCTATCACTCCTGCCAATTTGTCCTTTATACACGCTGCAAGAATTTTGTATGCAGTATTCAATAGTGATATCCCTCTGTAATTTTGACAATCTGTCCTATCGCCTTTCTTATAAAGTGGGCATATAATTGCATCTGTCCATTCTTGTGGTAGTTGTTCTTTAATCCAAATCTCCTTTATTAATTTGAACATTTGCTCCTCTAGCGTTTTCCCTCCATATTTGAACATCTCTGCAGTTATATTATCACTTCCTGGACTCTTGTTATTTTTTAATTTCTTTATTATTTCCTTTATCTCGTTTCTGGTAGGGGTGTTTCTTCTGTCTCATTTATTTGGTTAATATGTTTCTCCGTTCTTATAGGCTGTTGCTGTTCTATCCTGTTTTCGTCATTTAGCAATTCATCAAAGTATTCTTTCCATCTAGCGGCTATTTCATTTTCTCCACTAATGGCGTTTCCCTCTTTATCTTTTGTAAAATATTGTTTTTTGTTGGTATCCTCTTTTTCATTTTTTACTCCCTGGTATAAATTTCTAATTTCTCGATTTTTGTAATTTTCTTCTATTTCTTTCAGCTGATTTTCCATGTACTTTCTCTTTTTCATTCTCAAAACTTTTTTTACGATTTTTCTTTGTTTTTCATATCTGTTTCTTGTTTCTTCCGTATCACTTTTGATCATATCCATCCTTAGTTTACTTCTTTCTTCAATTTTCTTCTGGCATTCTTCGTCAAACCAATCCTTTTTCTTTTTAGTTATATTTTTATTGCATTCTTTAGCTGTGTTACTGATAATCTGCTGAATTTTGTCCCAGTCCTTGTCTATGTGCCCTTCTAGGTGTATTTCATTTATTTTCTATCGATACCTTTTCTATACATTTCTTGTTCTTCTTGCGTTACAAGCCGCACTGGTTTATTTGTGTTCTTATTTTTTCTTTTGCGATTTTTTTCTTCCGGTATCAGTTGAGCCATTTTAATTCCTAACATGAAGTGATCCGAGTCAGCGTCTGGTCCTCTGTATGTTCGCACGTTCTTTATACATTTTCGGTCTTCTCTCTCTATTAGTACATGGTCAATTTGATTTAATGTTTTTCCATCTGGGGATCGCCATGTTGCTTTGTAGATGCTTTTTCTCTCGAAATATGTACTCATTATTAGCATATTTTTTTCTTTGGCAAAATCTATTAAAAACTGCCCGTTCTCATTAGTTTCCTCGTGTTTGCTAAATTTTCCTATAGTTGTTCTATATATTTCTTCTTTTCCTATCTTTGCATTTGCGTCCCCCAGTACTACTTTAATGTCATATCTTGGAATACTTTCAAATACCCTATTAACTTCACAGTAGAAATCCTCTTTTACTTCAATATCTTTTTCTTCTGACGGTGAGTGAATGTTAATGAATGTGATTTTTTGATATTTTCCTCTTATTCTTAGACAACATAGACGATCAGATATTGGTTTAAACTCTACAATTGATGCTTTTAACGCTTTATTTACCAAAAATCCTGTGCCTAATATTCTGTTTTTGCCTCCACTATTAAAAAATAAGCTATTTTCAATTTCCAGCATTTCCTGACCCAGTTGCTTTGTTTCTTGTAGTGCCACTACGTCAAATTTAAACTTTTCAATTTCTTTAGTTAAGTGTTTCAGTTTTCCTTCCTCAAAAGTACCCCTTACGTTCCACGTTCCTACCATTAAGTGATCTTTTGGATATGTGTTTCTATTGCCTTTTTTGTAGTTTTATCTTTAAATCACCCTTTCCTATGGCAATGTTACCGGTATTCATGTCCTTGTTCCTTGCGTTCTTCGTCTTCGTATTTTTACTATCATAGCCGTTTTCTAGTTTTTTGAGTTTGTTATTTCCATTTTATACTTCCTTGCTATTCCACTTCCATTCAACACCATTTATTATCATTTTCCTTGCTCCTATTTTGACTTCGTTTCCTTTGTTTCTTTCCTCTTGTGCAATTTTTCTTATTATTTTTTGAATTTCTCTCTCTCTCACCGTTGTGTCATCGTTGATGTATACCTTTTCCTTTTTGACGTCCTTTAACTTTGCTTTATTCTTCATAACTTTTATCTTTTCTTGTTGGTTCTCCATTTCAATTAGACACGTTTTTGGACCTAGTTTGTGGGCCGTCTTTATTTTGGCCTCTACTGCAAGGTGATCTTTTATAAAATTGCCAATTGCTTCCTTCAATACTAGCTGATCCTGCGTATCAATTGCTAGCCGTTCATTACCAGATTATTTCGCCTTCTCTGTTTTTCTATAATTTCTATGTTGTCTCGTATTTCCCTTAATTCTTTCTTAATCTGTATGTTTTCCTCTTTTAGAATTTTATTATCATTCTTTAGTTCCTTGTTTTCCCTTATTAGATGTTCAACTACCTCCTTGTATTCCTTTTGGTCTTCTTTTATTTGTCTAATGTCGCTGGTTAGGTTGCTCATCATTTCTAGCAATTTATCAAGTTTTGCTCCATCCTCTTTTCCTCCTGTCTTCTGAGGGGTTCTTGTTAGTTTTTTATTTTTTTCTGGATCTCTCTTCCTCTTGCTCATCATCCTCTCCTCTATTCTTTCTTTTTGCTCCTTCATCTGTTGTTGTATCGTCACTGTCCATATACGTTTTACCTTGTAGATATTTTTCCATCCTTGTATGCTTTTCCTTTTTTTTTTTGGTCACTTCGCGGATTACTTTCAACTCTGATTGGCGCCAGACACTATCTCTCGCTTCAACAGCTCGGAAGAAACAGTATCTACCACTTCCTGTTGAATCCCCTATTCGAAGTCTCGACTAATTTTGTATTCCGTGGCAAACACGAAACTTTGCACACATTGGCAACGTCGCAATTCACTTAAACGTAGCTTCCTTCCCAGTGTTAGTTCTTATCAGTTAACCTCGCTTTTTTACCTTATCCGATTATTCACTTTATTATTATTTTTTTACAGTTTTCGGTGTTTATTTTTGCACAGTTGTTACCTTATTCAGTTATCTCAATTCTCACTACAACGTATTGAATTATTTCCGTTGCAACTCTCGAATTTCGGGTTTATCGCAGACAGAAAATAAAACAAAAATCTTCAACTCCGCGCCACGTTGCCCCATAAATATATATATATATATATATATATATATATATAATATATATAAATATATATATAATATATATATATATATATAAAAATATATATATATATATAATATATATAATAATATATAATAATATATATATATATATATATATAATATACATATATATTTATATATATATTTTAGTGGATTCTCTTGGGCTTAGGTTCATAAAAAAAATTTTTAGTTTGATACTAAGACATTTTTATATATTTTTTTTCCGACGTTTCGGCAGGAAATCCATGCCTTTTTCAAGAATATATATTGACTAAAAAAAACATTTTATGAAAGACATAATACGGTTTAAAAATAAACTTTTGACTTACCAAGCATGTAAAGATTAGGTATTGACAATAGACGTCACAATTAAAATAATATTAATACATAGGACATACCCACTAAGTCACTACAAGTAAAACGTATTTTAAATCTAATGTGTTGTTTATTGATGTTAGTTTATCGTTTAAACAATCAGTTATTTTAACATCATAGGCGTTCTGAGATTGACTTTTTATGTGTTTTTAAATTAAGTTAAAAATATATTTTGTTCAAATTTTTGACATCTTTTTTATCATTTATTGCGTGATTATTTTTTTTTATTTGTATAGACTCTAGAAGCTCTCTCTTCTTCCTGTTGGGTTCACTTTTTAGGATCTTGGTTTGCTCAAAATCAAATTTATGTTTTTTTTCGTTTTCATGTTTTGTGAGAGCGGTTGAGTTTTTTTTTCATATTTGTGGGAACGTATTCTTGAATTAAGTAGTTGACTAGTTTGTCCAATATAAACTCCATCACAATTCGAGCAGGGAATTTCATATACAACATGCGATCTTTTTAATAGAGGGGTTTTTGTTTTCAATCTTGAAAATTTCAATATATATATATATATATATATATATATATTATATATAAATATATAAATATATATAAATATATTTATATATATATAATATATATATATTATATATATATATATATATATATATATATATATATATATTAATGTGATATTAAAAGTCTGAGGTGCGCCAAGCAATTAATTAGCTAATTAAATTAATTAATTAAACTTATTTAAATGATGCAATTATGATTCTATCATACTATTTAATTTTCTTATCTCAGGGTTATACTCGTGCTTCAATATTTATGCTTTACATATGGTAGGTACGGTCCAAAGAATACCGGAATAATATAAAACATATATGATACAACATTATATATTGAAATAAAATTCACACTCAAATATCTTCAATAAGAACTATCTCATATAATGATTATCAAGATTTTGTTCTACGTACGTAAACCTTCAAAAATTAATGGTATATAAAATATAAATTAGAATTTCAAATCAGAATTGTTGTTCTAAATCTCCTGATCAAAATATTCCTATCAGATATCTTATCAGAGTTCATCACAGATATCTCCATCTGCCATTTAGATAACAAACAACAATTTTACCTACAATTATAAATTTCCTAAAAACTATTAACATGCTAATCGGTTTCTACAAATTCTTAAGAACTAACGGAGAATTATATTTTCTAAATATTTTATCTCAATCACGTCACTCAAATATATTTTACAAAGAAAATAATTTATGCATATCTTTAAATTTTGTTTACTACAGGTAATCCAGGATAATATACTTTCATTTCTTGGAAATATCTTTTATTTTGTACTTTGAAATATATTAAAAGCAAACCAATATTATTTTAAATTTAACATATTATAACAATATATATATACTACTGGGTCAGCGTACGGTTTATTTATACTGTCGATGATGACGTGTTGTTGCTGGAGATTGGTGTGGCGCGGTTGGCATGACGGTTTACGTGGCGGTTGGCGTAGGGGTTGGCGTGGGGGTGGTTGTTGGCCCGGGGATTGGCGCGAACATTTCTGACGGCGGTATTTTGATTGAAAGGGCAAGCGAACGATATTTTCTTTATGAGAGGTCTTCATGTCGAAGGTAACCGGATGTCGTCATTTCTTTTATTTGGATAATTTGTACTTTTTTCAATTTTTTAGGCTTGTCGGATAATTCTGGGTTTATAGGAGTGGATGGAAACTATGATTCTGGATTTTCAAAATCAATTATGTAAATTCTTTAAAGATGGTGTTGATTGGTGTCTACGATTTATTTGACCTAACTGCGAAGGCAGTCTGCACTATAAATTTTATAAAACGGTTGTTGTTAATTTGAAATCTTGTCTTTGATTGAGCGGTTAAGAGAGAATTTGTCGAGGGGTAAATATTGTCGTTATTATTTTAATTACGTGATTGTGATATGATTCTCGCGGTAACCGTTTTGGATGAGGGTTTGTTTTAACCTAGAGAGCTCAGAAGGTCTACTTGAATTATCACAAAAGCGTATTGATTTGGACTGGATTAATTTGTAAAGGTGGATGATGAAAGTTGGCATACAAGTACCGATTGGTATAGGTGGTTTTTCGATAAACAGAGTAATGAAAAGCATGTAATTGGTTTTTTTTGTGATAACGGAATGTGTATACCATTGTGATAACTGGATTATCTTGATATCTCAAGATAATCCAGTTATACACAACGTATTCGCTAATCGTTTCAAAAGTTGTTTTCAAACTTCAAATCGAACTGATCACGTTTTCTATTAACACACCTACTTGTTAACAATACGTACCCATTTTCCGGACACCTACGATATCTCCTTAATTCAAACCCCTCCTCCTTAGACAATTCGACTTTTCTTTACTGATACCAGCTTATTGTGCCTTAAGAAACCAAAAATGCTATTTATCAAAAATTTCTTAAAATATTAAGTAAATATGGTAGCTGTTTACACCAAAAGCACTAATTCTGATAGGTAACAAAAATAAGAAGAGAAATCATTATTACAGATCCTATCAGCTCAATAATCGCATTAAATAAACTCTACTGTAATCATCACTGCCCCTTCTCATTAAAAAGGAACTAAAACATGCAGAAAATATGAACATTAAAGTTAATTTTATATGGGTACCGCCACATACTGGAATCGAAGGAAACAAGGTTGTTGACAAAATAGCAAAAAATGCACGTAATAACCCAAACGCAGAAGAGAATACGAAATTTTTTTACACCGACCTGAAAGAATTATTTAAAGAAAAGATTAATTTAGTATGGCAGGATACATGGAAGAACTCCCCTATCAATCTGTATGAAGTTGATATTAATCATCAAAAATTTCCAAAATTTTACAATAGAAGAGAACAAGTAACCTTGACTCGCCTTCGAATTGGTAATACTCGGTTAACACACGACTACCTACTAAAACGTGCTAATAAACCTGTGTGTGACATGTGTGTAAAAGTGTCTTAACTCTTTGAGTCGCCATGGTACATGCGATGTACCATCTTTTTCGGTATTGTTAAGCGCGGCGGTGCTCTTAGAAATGAACCAGCTTTTTAAATCGTTGTCGCTTACGTTGCAATCGTACAATTTTTTTGACCAATGTAACATCCACATACTGGAGACTAGGCAAATACACGGTGATGATTAAATCCATATTTTATCGCACTCTGTAGTCACAAAGTTTATTTTATTGTCAGTGCATCGTATACTGAAGCTTGTCGACAGTTTTTTATTAATACGTTACTAAAAACTGAAGTATTTACAAAATATTTGTGTTCAAGATGTGGGTTGAGGTTGCTAGGTAAGTAATAATTATGCTAATTGATAAAATTTGTGTGGCAATTGAAAATCCACAAGGTTTACTCGTGGCACAATATTTGTACCACCGCTTCAGTGGCAGATCTACGGGAAGAGAAAAAGGAGAAATTTCCCCTTCCTAACAAGGTCCAAAATTAAAGATAAAAATTGTTGATATCAGACAAGAAACTTAAACCACAGACAGACAAATTCTACCCAATAAACATACTAGTTTGGAAAATTAAGGGAACCTAATGCTTATAAGTTATTATTTATGTCTTTTATGTAGTCTGGATTTATCTTTTTGATGTCTTTTGGTTGATGTTTTATTGAAAGTTCCCCCTCTCGAAAGGAAAATGTCTAGATTGGCCACTGCACCGCTTCGCATATATTTAACAAAATTAATATCTAGACAAATGTCAAGATTGAGAAAGGACATTCTACCTTTTACCCTAACTGGCATGACGATAGACGAATTACAAGCGGAACTGGATAATACAGATAAAGATGTAGAGTCAATACCATCTGATTCCGAATTGATAGTGAACGATTCTGAAAATGATAATCACGAAGAGGTTGAAACTCCAACGGCAGATATCGAGGAAATTTATAACAGTTCAGATGAAGAGTTTGAATGTGGCTTGCTACTAGAGGAGACAACAGATATTACTAGAGCTCCTAGACCGGTAAATATTGCTTCTGCTTGTACACCTCCAACATGGTCAACTAATCATAGACCTATCGCTCCTGAAAACTTTACACATTCTTCTGAAGTACCACATTTAATTCAAGAGCTTGTAATCCTAGCTATATATTCTCTTTCAGTTGTTCATAAATAATGATTTTATTAAACATTTGGTATTCTAAACTAATTTATATACAGAGCAAATAAAAAAAAACTTACGGTAAAAACTTTTTGTCGACTAAATTTAAAGAAATGAAAACATTCTTGGGTATATACTTGCTAATGGGTATAAAGAGACAATCAAGTTATAAAGATTACTGGTCCAGTGCATCTTACCTTAAAGACCCGCACATATCCAGTTTGATGGGTCTCAAGCGATTTAGTTGGTTACTTGGCCATTTAAATGTTAATAACAATTCTGCTAGGCCTGTTTGTGGTTCACCACCGAATTTTGATAAGCTGTATAAACTGCACCCAATGATAGATTTAATACTAAATAAATTCAAGAATTGTTTGTATCCATCTCAACAAACAGTTCTTGAAGAATCCATGATAAAGTTCAAAGACCGGAGTGCACTAAAGCAGTATATGCCAAACAAATCCATAAAACGAGGCTATAAGGTATGGATGCTGGCAGCTAAATCAGGTTGTTGTCTAAAATTTTATCTGTATACAGAGAAGGCTGATTTAGCAGAAAGAAATTTAGGGGCACGGGTGGTCAATTATATGACAGCTTATATTCGTAGCAAGCATCATGTTCTATATTTTGATAATTTTTTAACAGTGTACCTCGATGGATGAGTTGAAAAGACACAACATCCATGCAGTAGGTACTGTCTCGTCGATATCTGCCTACTTTTAAAATTGATAAAAAAATAAATCAAGTAGAGTATCAGTGATTTACCAGTGATTCTGGATTGGTAGCAGTAAAACGGAAAGATAGGAGAGCAGTACATATAATTTCCAACTTCACAACCCTGAAGATGTCCATGAAGAAAGAAAAAGAAAAAAAATGGCGACAGACGTCTAATACCATGTCCACATGCTGTAACTGATTACAATCAGAATATGAATTTTGTAGATAAATTTGACCAGATGTTATCAAGTTACAAAATTGATCGTCTTAGGGAAAAATGGTGGCATCGAATATTTTTTTATTTATTAGATGCTGCAGTTGTAAATTCATACTGTCTTTACAAGTTAATGAACTTGTCTAAAATAACATCAAAAGATTTTCAACGTGCTGTTATTAATGGATTATTGGTAGACCAAATTGTTTCTAAAAAGAGAATATCCAATGGAATGCCAGTAGACACAATACAAATCAAAAAAGCAACGCCATTTTCCCATTGAGGTATATTCTTCAGCGAAGTTAAAGAAAAAGGTGTGCTTTGTGCACTGAATAACCTTCAGGGTCTTCCTCTCTTTCTTCTTCCGATCGGGCTCCATTCTGTGATTTTGTTTATCCAGCGTCCTCTGTCCGCTCTTCTGACGTGGCCGTACTAGGATAGTCTCTTCTCCTCTATATAGTCGATTATGTCTGATTGCACTCCAATTCTCCGCTTAATCTCTGCGTTTTCAATTCGGTCTCTTTTGTAAGTCTACAGCTCCTCCTCAGGAACTTCATTTCTACTGCTCTTATTCTACCTCTATTTCTCTTGTTTATTGTCCAGTTTTCGGACCCATATGTCAGGATACTTCTTGTCAGGGTATTATATATTCTCTTTTTGTCTTTATCGTAATTTTCTTATTCCACGGCACTGAATTTAGTTGTCTTATACAGTTTCTTGTTTGCCTTAGTCTGTTGTTTATATCTTCTTCTGTTGTTCTCTGGTTCGATATTATGGTTCCTAAATACTTGAATTTATCTGTTCCATTTACTTCTCTTCCCTCGTCTATCTCTAGGTTTCTCATATCCTTGTTTTCTGTTGTTAGGTATTCGGTTTTCTCTAAGTTTATTTCCATTCCGTTGTTTTTATATTCGTCTTCTAGTTTTCTGAGCATAAAGCTGAGATCTTCTTCATCTTTTGCGATGACTACTTGATCGTCGGCAAAACTTAAGGTCTCGTCTCTTATTGGTATGCCCATTTCTTCGCACTTTCTCCTCCATGGTTTGAGTGTCTTTTCCAAGAATATTTTAAACAAAGTAGGGGACGTAGCACAGCCTTGTAGAAGTCATGTTGTCGTCTTAAATAAAGAGCTTCTAAGGCCGCTGAAATCAGGCAGGTTTTTATGTGTTCATGCATTTCATCTAACGTGTCATATCTGAATTCTTCTAGTTTTTGATGTAGTCTTCTTTTGTATAGATCTTTTATTAATTTTTCCTGTAATAGATGTAATTCGAGCCTCTTTTTGTTAATTGTTGTTCCCGTTGTAACAATCGATGTATGTTTTTGTTTTGTTCAGATATAGGGGAATTCCATCCATGCCATCACAAGTTTGTGATCTGTTCCACACTCTGCCCCTCTTTTCACTCTAGTGTCTTTCACTTTGATGGAGCTTTTGTCGTTCATGATAATGTAGTCAATAATGGATATTAGTTTTCCTGTCTCTTAAGTCCATGTGCACTTATGTATATTTTTATGTTTGTAGAATCCGTTCATAATTTTTAAATCATTTACTTTACATGGTTCTATCAATCTTTATCCGTTGTCTTTAATTGTGTCTTCTCCAAATGGACCAACTGTTCTGTCATTGTCTTTTCTTCCGACTTTTCCATTTAGATCCCCCACTATTATTATTTCTTGTTTAGGTTTTCTCTTATCCATTTGTTCCTGAAAGAGTTAACGGTAAAACATTGTTTACAACAGTGTTCCAAGTATGATGTGCAGCGCAAAATGTATAACATACCATCAACATTAAATAGTGCTCTTGAGAAAGTCAGTGATACTAAAAATAGTTTCGCCTCAAAGACTACAAGCTGTTATCAAAAATCTAATATTATAGTTTGTATAGATTTAGGATTATTTCTAATTATGTATTGCTATGGTTAATAATCTATTGTTAAGAATGTTTTATCGGTACACCAAAACCTAGAGACAATGTTTTCTCTGTTATTTACCGACAAAATGTCTCGAAATTGGGACATAATGTTTAAAATTATCTTGCCTTTAAACTGATGGTTTTACTTTTTAAATTTTTTGTTCTAAGTTCTTCTGTGTTTTAAGTTCTTTTGAAATATCGGATTATGTAGTTTAACGTTTTAATATAACCAAACTTTTTACGCCCATCACTTGAAAGAGTTTTTTTTCTGTAATCGTTGATATTTATTCACCTTTATGTTTCTAGTAATAATCGAGAAAAAAGTGTTCAAATTTTAAAGAAAACTGTTAAAAAATACTGAAATCTAAAAGTGAAACGTGTTACTCATCATTGGCACTAAGTTTCACCGTTATCGGCTTCGTAACGTCAAATCTCATGAACGTACGGTCAGTTAGTTCGATTTGAAATCATTTTCAAACTATAACTGCGAAATTGTTTATTTGTTTGTGACAACAAATTGCATTTTTTTGATAATAATATTTTTATGTTATTTTTAATTTATTATAAATAAACACCATGATGTTTTTTTGCAGTCACGTTTTACAAATTTTTATTCAATACTATATTTAGCTAAGACATATAAATTAAAAATGTGATAATTCGTTTTAAAACATCTACGATAATAAATCAACAAAAGGTATTCCCGACAAAACTAATTTGAATGGAGAATAATGCATTTGTTGTCATTAAACTACCCGTCGGCCGGCGCCACTGAGAAAACAGCTGTACCAGTCGTCGGCTGGCGTAAGCAGTGTAGAAAAGTAAATAATACGCCCATTTCAAATCGCAGTGTGCTTTGACTGCTAAAACAGCCTTAAGGAAAAAAAATCTTTTCAACGATCTAAAAGCATTATTAGACGAAAAAAGAAGAAAGAAAAACGAAGAAAGCTGTTATATAAATATTGTAAATTTCGTAAAAAAACTAACACGGAAGTATTGCGAGAAATGGGCAAAGAATGCGAAATAATAAACACAATAAAAATAAGAAAGTTATCATAGTTGGGACACGTAATGAGAGGACAGCGATATGAACTGATAAGGCTGATAATACAGGGAAAGATAAGAGGAGGAAGGAGTATAGGAAGAAGGAGAGTGTCATGGTTGCAGAATTTAAGGGACTGGTTTAAATGCAGTTGTATAGAACTCTATAGAGCAGCCGTAGATCAAGTAAAGATAGTGATGATGATATCCAACCTCCGAATGGGATTCGGCACTTAAAGAAGAAGAAGCAGTTGCGATTAGAGTAGACGCAGTTGTCCACATCCTTGGTTGAAAAGTGACAGCAGACGCGCAGAAAGAAAAAGAAAAAGATGGCTAGAAACTTTATTTGAGAGCAGAATTACAATTTTTGGAATCAGTTGTTTGTAAGTTTGTTGCAGTAAAAATAAAGTGTAGACTAGTGTACCTATCAATTTTACGCAAGCGAGTTTTTTTCCAAACAACCGAGTTTAGTCCAACAGTTTAATTTGTAATATGAGGACGATTTTCGAAGTATAAATCGAAACGTCAAAAAGAAACTTTATTTAAACTTAAATTAGGGCTTATTCCCATAGTACTTGAATCCCATTCCCTTAGTAATAGATTTTATAAGCCTTGTTCTTACATATGCCTTATGATACGCCTTATCATATGCGTATCATATTGCAAAATTAGTAACTACATTTAATGTAGTTACTTTTCTTTCAAAAATATTATAATAATAATAATACGTTTTCTATTAATATAATAGATAACCCCGGAAGCTCACACTTGGGTGTGAGATACCCATCCAGACACTTAACTGAATGTAGCATGCTCAACCGCATTTCAATGGTAATGTCGCTTCATGTAAATTCAGTCTGTAGTCTGCCAAGGACGGATATGTAGTTGCGGTCTCATTCCAGCAATATTTCCAATCACGAAAATTTATTGAATAAACGCTAGGGTATGTAGCACCCATGTGTGAGGTTTGCGATTACTTATTAATTTTTTGATAATGATTTTTTTTTTGGGAAATGGCTTCATGTACTTGGAAAGAAAACTGGGAAAAACGTTGCCCGTTGACCCAAACTGAAGTGTAAAGGAAAACTGAAAATTTATTTTCTAATGAAAACAACGAGGATGATGGTCAAAATATCTTTGGTACCGATTCCGAATCTGAGGAGGATTATGTCGAAGAATAAAACTCCAATACCGATACTGATGAAAGTAATAGTGAAATAGATCATGAACCAGTTATAAATGTTGCTAGGTTACTTGTATACAGACGATGACCACTAAGAATTTTTGTATCATGCTTGATGCAAGTAGTATAAGTGCAATGCTGATTTTCTCGCAAATCCTCATTGAAAAGAAAATGCATCTAATAATAGCAGATCATTTCTACAGTCTTTGGGAATGGCTTTAATTAAACCACTAATGCGAGAGACTCTAAATACCTTCTTTACAGTAATCACTCAGACAAATAATGGGTGGCATTCTTCAAGTTGAAGACATTCCAACACAACATCCCACAAGTTAAGTAAACAAACTGGGTGTTATTTCTGCAAACGGAAAGATAGAAAAACGAAGCATGCATGCTAGGCTTGCCATAAAGTATACTGCATGGAGCATAGAGTTAAACTGTGTTGTGAATGTAGTACCAAAATGAGTGAAATTTAAATATCTGGCTAAGAATGAATATGGGCTTTATAATAAAAAGTTGTTAGCTTTTAGTTAGAAAGACCATTTTGTTGTTAAATTAAGGTAAAATATTTTGAGTTATATTTCTGGCTTTTTAAAAAATGTTTGTTAATTATTTTTAAATATTTTGAATATTTTTTTCTTTTGTATTACTACAATTAAGAGAGAAAAAATAAAATGATTGATTTAATTATTCTTGTGTATTCAATACTGATTAGACAGTCTCTGGAAATCATAAAATATTAACTTTTTTTTTATTTCTTCACAAAAAATCATTGGGTATCTGAGACCCATGTATACGGTATATGTTAAAAAAAATCGGTGTGATCTTCCAGGGTATACTCGTATACCTTAAACGTATGTAAATATAAAGGGAAAAATGTATAACCAAATGAATGAATTCAACCAAATCGTAAACTTATTTTATCTACACTTGTTTTAGCTATTTATCCAGAGATTTAAATTTATATCCAGAAAATATAATGCTGATTTACGAAGCTCATAAAATAAGTAATAAACCGGGTTTACGTTGCTCTTCAATTC
Source organism: Diabrotica balteata (assembly GCA_918026665.1). Classification (NCBI taxonomy): domain Eukaryota; kingdom Metazoa; phylum Arthropoda; class Insecta; order Coleoptera; family Chrysomelidae; genus Diabrotica; species Diabrotica balteata. Next base: position 119,093,712 of record OU898280.1, read on the forward strand.
ATGAGCTATTAAACATACTTATAGTTCGAGAAGTTTTTGACATTAAAGCAGCTAAGTTTATTGGTATAGGCAACATTGGTTAGAAACATAATGGAAGATGGTAATTCTAGAGAAAGATTAAATTACGTAATATTATTCTTTTTTTAAATATTATGATTATATTGGATTAAGACCCATACCACAAGAAAACAATTTTAGAACCATAATTATTTTTTTTTTTCAGAGTGCATTTAGATATTACATGTATCTCAAATGTTTCTCCATCTTTTTCACATTATTTCCTTAACTGTCAAAATAAAAAAGAACATAATAATTAAAAAAGGAGAATGGGTCTTGTTTGTTGCATGGCTTTAGAACTTTTTACTTTTACAGGAATTACAGGACTTTCAACTATCCGTTAGGAACTTGTTGAACTGAGACACGGTTGGTCACGCGGTCTTCAATCGTAAACCATTGTATTTATATTATTAAACATAAAACTTTTATAGTTTCAATAATAATAATGCATTAGGTATATTTGTTGAATTATTGTTAATAATACTGGCCAGTTTTTATAACAAAAGGTTTACTTGTTTCTTTAGTAGACAATAAAAAAGACTTCTCCATACATTTTAAAATTTTTATTAACCATTAAAATTATTGTGCTTTAATAAGAACTTCCTACTGTACTAACTGATGTTAATACCAGTGTAAATTTGACAAAAGAAAAATTGTAGTACCAAACAATACTTAGAACAAAATCACCCAAAATCACCATAAATAAAAGTACTATTAAAAAATTGTATGGCTTAGAGACTACAGAAAACATCACATTTTAGTCAGTAAAACAATCATTGCAGATTTCTTTCATGAGGTTTTTGCATGCAAATAACCCGCACTTTACACAAGACTTTCTAGAAGATTTGTTTAAATTTCGAGGACAAACATGGCAACGCCCGACATAATTCTGTGGTCGCATAGAGTGTTGAAGGGGATTATTTTCTATGCCCAGCAGAGACTAAGCTCGTTTCCCTATTTCTTTTGACAACCGAGGA
>OU898280.1:119095245-119120247 GCA_918026665.1 Diabrotica balteata
ATGAAAAATTAGTGTCGTTTACAAATATTCATATTTACATAAGTTAAAGAATATTGAGAAAGAAATACTATAATCAGTCTTTAATAAATAAACAAAAATACAAAGAGGACTGTTTAGCAAAGTTTTTTTATATTTATCTTGTTCACAAATGTTTAATTCATTTACGAGTATACAAAATAGTATGGTTTTTACCAATTTGTGGATAAAGCGAAAAAATTAAAAATTTTATATCCTTTTTAAATAACACTCAAATTCGACAATTATCCTATATTGATTGGTGTTACAATTCCCATTAGCTTGGATCACTTAAAACGCTCATATTTGGGTAATTACTCAAGTTCTGGCCGAGTAATGTAGCGTAACCAGCAAATGGGTTTCTATAATCTTCCTGTAACAGCTACGTGATAATTGTATGAATTATGCACCATCCAGCTATCTCAAACAATATTGGTTAAAAAATGTTTTTCGGTTTAGAAAATAAAAGGATATATATATATATATATATATTTATATTTCCTTTTGGTCTTCTTTTATTTGTCTAATGTCGCTGGTTAGGTTGCTCATCATTTCTAGCAATTTATCAAGTTTTGCTCCATCCTCTTTTCCTCCTGTCTTCTGAGGGGTTCTTGTTAGTTTTTTATTTTTTCTGGATCTCTCTTCCTCTTGCTCATCATCCTCTCCTCTATTCTTTCTTTTTGCTCCTTCATCTGTTGTTGTATCGTCACTGTCCATATACGTTTTACCTTGTAGATATTTTTCCATCCTTGTATGCTTTTCCTTTTTTTTTTGGTCACTTCGCGGATTACTTTCAACTCTGATTGGCGCCAGACACTATCTCTCGCTTCAACAGCTCGGAAGAAACAGTATCTACCACTTCCTGTTGAATCCCCTATTCGAAGTCTCGACTAATTTTGTATTCCGTGGCAAACACGAAACTTTGCACACATTGGCAACGTCGCAATTCACTTAAACGTAGCTTCCTTCCCAGTGTTAGTTCTTATCAGTTAACCTCGCTATATTATTTATATATATATTTTAGTGGATTCTCTTGGGCTTAGGTTCATAAAAAAAATTTTTAGTTTGATACTAAGACATTTTTATATATTTTTTTTCCGACGTTTCGGCAGGAAATCCATGCCTTTTTCAAGAATATATATTGACTAAAAAAAACATTTTATGAAAGACATAATACGGTTTAAAAAATAAACTTTTGACTTACCAAGCATGTAAAGATTAGGTATTAACAATTAGACGTCACAATTAAAATAATATTAATACATAGGACATACCCACTAAGTCACTACAAGTAAAATGTATTTTAAATCTAATGTGTTGTTTATTGATGTTAGTTTATCGTTTAAACAATCAGTTATTTTAACATCATAGGCGTTCTGAGATTGACTTTTTATGTGTTTTTAAATTAAGTTAAAATATATTTTGTTCAAATTTTTGACATCTTTTTTATCATTTATTGCGTGATTATTTTTTTTTATTTGTATAGACTCTAGAAGCTCTCTCTTCTTCCTGTTGGGTTCACTTTTTAGGATCTTGGTTTGCTCAAAATCAAATTTATGTTTTTTTTCGTTTTCATGTTTTGTGAGAGCGGTTGAGTTTTTTTTGTCATATTTGTGGGAACGTATTCTTGAATTAAGTAGTTGACTAGTTTGTCCAATATAATCTCCATCACAATTCGAGCAGGGAATTTCATATACAACATGCAATCTTTTTAATAGAGGGGTTTTTGTTTTCAATCTTGAAAATTTCAATATATATATATATATATATATATATATTTATATATATATATATATATATATATATATATATATATAAATATATATAAATATATATTTATATATATATATATATATATATATATATATATATATATATATATATATATATTAATGTGATATTAAAAGTCTGAGGTGCGCCAAGCAATTAATTAGCTAATTAATTAATTAATTAAACTTATTTAAATGATGCAATTATGATTCTATCATACTATTTAATTTTCTTATCTCAGGGTTATACTCGTGCTTCAATATCTATGCTTTACATATGGTAGGTACGGTCCAAAGAATACCGGAATAATATAAAACATATATGATACAACATTATATATTGAAATAAAATTCACACTCAAATATCTTCAATAAGAACTATCTCATATAATGATTATCAAGATTTTGTTCTACGTACGTAAACCTTCAAAAATTAATGGTATATAAAATATAAATTAGAATTTCAAATCAGAATTGTTGTTCTAAATCTCCTGATCAAAATATTTTTATCAGATATCTTATCAGAGTTCATCACAGATATCTCCATCTGCCATTTAGATAACAAACAACAATTTTACCTACAATTATAAATTTCCTAAAAACTATTAACATGCTAATCGGTTTCTACAAATTCTTAAGAACTAACGAAGAATTATATTTTCTAAATATTTTATCTCAATCACGTCACTCAAATATATTTTACAAAGAAAATAATTTATGCATATCTTTAAATTTTGTTTACTACAGGTAATCCAGGATAATATACTTTCATTTCTTGGAAATATCTTTTATTTTGTACTTTGAAATATATTAAAAGCAAACCAATATTATTTTATACAATTTAACAATATTATATATACATATATATATATATATACTACTGGGTCAGCGTACGGTTTATTTATACTGTCGATGATGACGTGTTGTTGCTGGAGATTGGTGTGGCGCGGTTGGCATGACGGTTTACGTGGCGGTTGGCGTAGGGGTTGGCGTGGGGGTGGTTGTTGGCCCGGGGGATTGGCGCGAACATTTCTGACGGCGGTATTTTGATTGAAAGGGCAAGCGAACGATATTTTCTTTATGAGAGGTCTCCATGTCGAAGGTAACCGGATGTCGTCATTTCTTTTATTTGGATAATTTGTACTTTTTTCAATTTTTTAGGCTTGTCGGATAATTCTGGGTTTATAGGAGTGGATGGAAACTATGATTCTGGATTTTCAAAATCAATTATGTAAATTCTTTAAAGATGGTGTTGATTGGTGTCTACGATTTATTTGACCTAACTGCGAAGGCAGTCTGCACTATAAATTTTATAAAACGGTTGTTGTTAATTTGAAATCTTGTCTTTGATTGAGCGGTTAAGAGAGAATTTGTCGAGGGGTAAATATTGTCGTTATTATTTTAATTACGTGATTGTGATATGATTCTCGCGGTAACCGTTTTGGATGAGGGTTTGTTTTAACCTAGAGAGCTCAGAAGGTCTACTTGAATTATCACAAAAGCGTATTGATTTGGACTGGATTAATTTGTAAAGGTGGATGATGAAAGTTGGCATACAAGTACCGATTGGTATAGGTGGTTTTTCGATAAACAGAGTAATGAAAAGCATGTAATTGGTTTTTTTTGTGATAACGGAATGTGTATACCATTGTGATAACTGGATTATCTTGATATCTCAAGATAATCCAGTTATACACAACGTATTCGCTAATCGTTTCAAAAGTTGTTTTCAAACTTCAAATCGAACTGATCACGTTTTCTATTAACACACCTACTTGTTAACAATACGTACCCATTTTCCGGACACCTACGATATCTCCTTAATTCAAACCCCTCCTCCTTAGACAATTCGACTTTTCTTTACTGATACCAGCTTATTGTGCCTTAAGAAACCAAAAATGCTATTTATCAAAAATTTCTTAAAATATTAAGTAAATATGGTAGCTGTTTACACCAAAAGCACTAATTCTGATAGGTAACAAAAATAAGAAGAGAAATCATTATTACAGATCCTATCAGCTCAATAATCGCATTAAATAAACTCTACTGTAATCATCACTGCCCCTTCTCATTAAAAAGGAACTAAAACATGCAGAAAATATGAACATTAAAGTTAATTTTATATGGGTACCGCCACATACTGGAATCGAAGGAAACAAGGTTGTTGACAAAATAGCAAAAAATGCACGTAATAACCCAAACGCAGAAGAGAATACGAAATTTTTTTACACCGACCTGAAAGAATTATTTAAAGAAAAGATTAATTTAGTATGGCAGGATACATGGAAGAACTCCCCTATCAATCTGTATGAAGTTGATATTAATCATCAAAAATTTCCAAAATTTTACAATAGAAGAGAACAAGTAACCTTGACTCGCCTTCGAATTGGTAATACTCGGTTAACACACGACTACCTACTAAAACGTGCTAATAAACCTGTGTGTGACATGTGTGTAAAAGTGTCTTAACTCTTTGAGTCGCCATGGTACATGCGATGTACCATCTTTTTCGGTATTGTTAAGCGCGGCGGTGCTCTTAGAAATGAACCAGCTTTTTAAATCGTTGTCGCTTACGTTGCAATCGTACAATTTTTTGACCAATGTAACATCCACATACTGGAGACTAGGCAAATACACGGTGATGATTAAATCCATATTTTATCGCACTCTGTAGTCATAAAGTTTATTTTATTGTCAGTGCATCGTATACTGGTCGAAAATTGAAATACTGGTCAAGCTTTTCAATGATGTTTATTCGACTGGTGATATTCCTGAAGATTGGTTAAAATCCGAATTCATAACACTACCAAAAAAACAACGTCCGAAAAACTGTAGCGATTATAGAATGATAAGCCTTATGAGCCACACTTTGAAAATATTTCTACGCATCATCCACAGTAGAATCAGAGATAAATGTGAAGAAGACAGGATGAAACACAATTTGGCTTCAGAAATGGACTGGGAACTCGGGACGCCCTCTTTGCACTAAATGTATTACTGCAGAAATGTCGAGATCAAAGGAAAGACGTCTTTGCTGTATTTATTGACTATGAAAAGGCCTTTGATCGAGTCTAGCATCACAAATTAATTACAATATTAAAAGATAAAGGAGTTGATAATCAGGACATACGATTCATAGAAAAGTTATACTGGCGTCAAACAGCGACAGCTTGCATAAACGGAAAATCAACAGAAATATGTAAAATACAAAGAGGTGTCAGACAGGATTGTATACTATCCCCACTGTTATTTAATTTATATTCAGATAGAATATTTAAAGAAGCAATATAAGAATACAATCAGATATGCAGACGATACAGTTATTTTAAGTGATGACATGAATGGACTACAATGCCTTTTAAATGTCATTGATACAGTGGGTAGAGAGTATGGCCTAAACATAAACTGTTCAAAAACAAATTACATGGTGTTTAGCCGTTTAGCACATCAAGATGCACGATTATATGACCTCATTATAAAATGAGGTCATTCTTCTGTAATGATAACTTGCAACTTCAACTTCGAAAGCGCATGGTTAAATGCTACATTTGGTCAGTCCTCTTATACGGTGTCGAAGCATGGACATTAAAAATATCCACCATTAATCGTCTGGAGGCCTTTGAAATGTGGCTGCACAGACGTATACTAAAAATTCCATGGACGGCTATGCTGACAAATGTGGCAGTCCTTGAGAGAGCAAATGCTGCTCGCGAGCTGCTTGATAACATCAAATGTAGAAAGATGGCCTATTTTGGACACGTAGTAAGGGGAGACCGATATAATATTCTTCAACTTATTATGATGGGTAAAATCGAAGGACGCAGAGGAATTGGTAGAAAGCAGGCCTCTTGGTTGAAGAATATCAGGGAGTGGACAGGAATAAGAAAGCTGAGCAACTCTTTAGAATAGCTCGAGACAGAGACAGTTTCGCCATGTTAATCGCCAACGTCAAGGGGACTTCATAGGGCACGTTAAGAAGAAGCATCGTATACTGAAGCTTGTCGACAGTTTTTTATTAATAAGTTACTAAAAACTGAAGTATTTACAAAATAATTGTGTTCAAGACGTGGGTTGAGGTTGCTAGGTAAGTAATAATTATCCTAATTGATAAATTTGTGTGGCAATTGAAAATCCACAAGGTTTTCTCGTGGTACATATTTGTACCACCGCTTCAGTGGCGGATCTACGGGAGGAAAAAAGGAGAAATTTCCCTTCCCTAACAAGGTCCAAAATTAAAGATAAAAATTGTTGACTAATTTAATAGCTGACAAGAAGCTTAAACCACAGACAGACAAATTCAACCCAATAAACACTAGTTAGGAAAATTAAGGGAACTTAATGCTTATAAGTTATTATTTATGTCTTTTATGTAGTTTGGGTTTATCTTTTTGATGTCTTGGTTGGTGTTTCATTGAAAGTCCCCCCCTCTCCCAAGGAAAATGTCTAGATCCGCCACTGCACCGCTCCGCATAGATTTAACAAAATTAATTTTTATCTAGGAAAATGTCAAGATTGAGAAAAGACAATCTACCTTTTACCCTAATTGGCATGACGATAGACGAATTACAAGCGGAACTGGATAATATAGATGAAGATGTAGAGGCAATACCATCTGATTCCGAATCGATAGTGGACGATTCTGAAAATGAGATCACGAAGAGGTTGAAACTCCAACGGCAGATGTCGAGGAAATTTATAACAGTTCAGATGAAGAGTCTGAGTCTGGCTTGCCACTAGAGGAGATAACAGATATTACTAGAGCTCCTAGACCGGTAAATAATGCTTCTGCTTATACACCTCCAACATGGTCAACTAATCATAGACCTATCGCTCCTGAAAACTTTACACATTCTTCTGGAGTACCAGACTTTATTCAAGAGCTTGATAATCCAACCCCATATAATTTGTTTCAGTTGTTCATAAATGATGATTTTATTGAACATTTGGTATTCCAAACTAATTTATATGCAGAGCAAATAAAAACAACTCACGGTAAAAACTTTTTGTCGACTGAATTTAAAGAAATAAAAACATTCTTGGGTATAACCTTGCTAATGGGTATAAAGACAACCAAGTTATAAAGACTACTGGTCCAGTGCACCTGACTTTAAAGATGCGTACATATCCAGTTTGATGGGTCTCAAGCGATTTAGTTGGTTACTTGGCCATTTACATGTAAATGACAATTCTGCTATGCCTGTTCGTGGTTCACACCGAATTTTGATAAGCTGTATAAACTGCACCCAATGATAGATTTAATACTAAATAAATTCGAGAATTGTTTTGTATCCATCTCAACAAAGAGCCGTTGACGAATCCATGATATAGTTTTGTAGCGTTTTTTTATTTATTGTGTATATAAAATATTTCTATGGTACGTCCCTGTTGTTTCTACCAAGAAATCGATCAATAAAGTTAAATGTAGGTACGTTGTAAATATTTCAAGTTTTTTTGACGAGATTTTTAAATGCGTATTAACGCTGGAAATATGTTTTTATCTCTGTGTTGCAATGTTAGGTAAAATGACAAGTTTTTGTCGCCAAAGAGGTATTCTGTTAAAACGCAATAAACCATGAATTCCCCTAATATTAAAGTTGTTTTTCGTTATTAGTCGAGGGTCAAAAAAAGAATATTTGTTTATTTAGGATACCAATACTGGCGTCTAAAAACGCAATAAAGGAATATTTAAAAGGTTTTTTTGTCGATACGAGCGAGGGGATATTGTTTTGGTTCTTGAGTTTGGGGGACAGGTTAGCTGCAAGACGGAAGGGAAATTTTTGGCTAGATTCTGGTAAAATGTAACGACAAGAGGAGTCGAGATTTGAGTTCCAAACGGGGCAGACATGGACAATTGAGTCAAAGATTTGAAAAGGAGTGGAGATTTAGATTCCAAGCGGGGCAGACATGTGATAAAGAGTCGACTTTTAGATTCCAAACAGGGCAAACATGTGACAATAGGTCGACGAGATTAAAAAGAGCAACGAGGTAGGCAGGTGATGTAAGGCAGCTCGAGTTGAAAGGACTTGGGCATTTTTCATAAACAGCCGGTAATTTTGTGTAATGGGTTAATTAATCAGACCTGTAAACAGTGGACTCTCCGTAAACATGACGGATTAGCATAGAGAAACCACTAAAAGGATTTATGCAGTATACCAGAACATGGTAAAATTTTAAAGCAGTACATAGGGTGTGCCACCAGCTTCGTGTGTCATCTGTTTGCCCCAACCTCGTTCCTGAGTATAGAAATGTTTCCTATGTCCCAGTTAGAGGATTTGTACAAGTAGCTTCCAGTCAGAGATGTAACAAGTTTTTTTTTTAAGTTGAGTGACGAAATATGTAAATTTTAAGGTAACAATTCAATATATTAATTTTCAAAGTAAAGACAGATATTTTTTGGCTAAAGTAATAATTGCTTTCATTCTTTGTCATCAAAATTAAATGTGATACCTGACAGCAAGTTTAATTTGTTTTTTTGTTATGACAATTTTAATTTGATAATTATGTAGAAACGATATTTCATATATAAGTTTAAATTTATATGTTTTCATTAAGAAGGATCCTTAATTTTTGATAATCTAATTGGCCATAATATAGTAAACAAAGAACATGTAAGTTTTTGTTATTTGTATTATGTTATATGATATGTTTCTTTTATAATATGTATTTTTGATCTGTTTTGTTTGAGACAAAAATAAATGTTTAATTTGTTTCTCTGATCTATTTTGAGTTTTATTTGAAAAAGATATTTTTTTTCTATATTTTTGATGTTATACAATTATTTCCCTAGTTACAACTAGTGGTTGTAATAGGTATAATTGGGCACCTCAAGTGGCGCCCTATATTAAATTTCTTGAGGTGTTTCCGTTTATTTTCATTCTGTTTGTCCCAAGAGATTTGTATAAGTACCCCTTTATTTCTTTTTTTGTAGTTGCCCCAATCTAACCCCCAATATCTTCAACTTATCCACGACCCAGCTCTCCAACAACCAACTGAGTGTCCGTATGCACTTGTTTCGATTATTTTGTTTGCCCAATCTTGTCCCCCATATTCTTACCCTGTGGTAAGCAAAATAGTCGTTACAATTTTGCGCCCAACGTGTGGCTTTCTTAGATTTGCGCCAATTGTACTTTCGTTACAATTTTGGCTCCCAACGTGCGAGGCTTTTGAATATTCCTTAATTTTTAGATTTTTGATCCTTTTCCTGAAGCCACATATCTTTTTCAGTTTCCCCAGTTCCCTGCCATTTATATGAAACTTTTTTCCTTTTGAATAGTGCCCCAAAGTGTCTCACAAACAGTAGTGTATTTGTATTACAATGTATGTATTTTGTACCAACATTATGTATTGTTGTTTTTTCAGGTAATGTACTTATAGTGACATATGTATTGTTCTTCATATATGTAATGGTAAATGAAAGCAAATATTTGAGTTAAATATTTAAATATGAGTTTTAATTGAAGTATTGATATTGAAAAGAATTTAAAAACAGTAGCAAATTATACAGTTACTGTTACATTTATTTTTTTATTGATTCGACAAATTTTACAGAATAATCGGTTTTTGTAATTTTTTATTTGTTCGGTCATTTTGAGTAAATGTGTGTATTCGTTTGAGTGACTTTTGAGCTATGTAGTTGAGAAGTAGTATTATGCAGTTTGTCTTCTAATTAACCGTCTCTGAAGGTGTATTTAAATGCCAAGGGTTAATTAATGTTGTTGTACGAGGGGTAGTCATTGTGAGTCGTAGAGAAGATTCGACAAGTTTAGTCTCAGTAGTAGACTGTTTTATTGTGTATCCTTTCTTGTATCTGAATGACCACAGGTGTAATATTTGTGATCAGGAGATGCTGTTTTAGTTTTGACTAGGAGCAGTCTCATTTAGTTTTCGGAACAAGAGTTGGTTTATTTTGGTATTATTTAGTGTAGCTCACTCAAAGGTCAAGTTTTCAATATTATTAGTATTTTGTCTTTCCTTGTATGTACGGTTTATGTTGTTTGTTAGTGTCCATGTTGTCCCATGTTGTTTGAAACCATTTTTTTAGTCCTTGTTAGTGGAAGTGTGAACTTTTAGGAGACAGGTTAAAGACCTCATTTTTGTTTACCAACTGATTACTAAGTCAAGAGCAGAAGTTGCAGCAAACTGATTGAGTTTTGGATTTCAGTACGCGGGAGTGCAAGTGAGACTTACTATCAGGTGATAAATGGAAACGGTTGTTTCTTAAAATTGTCATATTTTCTACTAGTTGTTGAGGTTGATTTCAGTTATTTTGTGTGTTTGCTTTCATCCAATTTTTGAAAAATGAAGTCTACTCAGGTTAATCATTTGAAATCAGGAGAGTTATCTTATGAGCTTTTCATAAGAGGTAAAAATGTCCCAAATAAGACAGTTGATGATAAGAGAAAGATGTTAAGAGCTTTGTTGGCCAAGGAGGCCACTTTGTCTTCAAGTTTAGTCGATTTGGTTAATAATGTAGTAGATCCTAAGAAGAGTTGAATGAGATCATGTTGATTATAAAAGATTTATATAGTTGTGCTCAATCAATAAATGTAGAATCAAATAAGGCTGATTTTGCTAGATTTGAGACAAGGTCTACACATTTAGATACCAGATTAGAAAATTTCCCTATGAATGATGTTGAGGAAGATGTATTAAAGTTTGTTGAAGAGTGTAAAGATGATTTGTTAGTGTTGAAGGGTAATGTGTTAGAAAAAGAGGAAATGTTTGATGATATAGTAAAACCATCCACTAGTAGCCCAGTTTCAGTCCCTGTAGTTCCCAGTTGTACAGTCCCAGCCCCAATAATACAGGTTTCAACTCCTGTCATTATTTCTGATCTACATATTAAGTTTAATGGTGAGAGTAAAGCTCTTCCCACATTTTTAGAGAAAGTTAAAGATTCTGCTAGGTCTCGGAATATTTCCGAAGACATCCTGTTTCGCTCAGCTATTGAGTTATTTGAAGGTAATGCTGCTATTTGGTATAGGAGTGTTAGAGATAAAATTAATAGTTGGGATGAGTTGGTAGCCCTACTCAAATCTGCTTTTTTACACCCAGATTATAATGATAATCTCTTCGAAGAAATTAAAAGTAGAAAGCAAAAAAGGAATGAATCCATAACCATTTATTCAGCAGTGATGGAAAACCTTTTTAAACGTTTGGAAACTTATCCTAGTGAAGCCCAAAAAGTAAAAATAATGAGGAAAAATATTTTAGTGGATTACATTCCACTGATAGCCCTTCAAGATTTTGCTACAGTAGAAATGTTAGTAGCAACTATAAAACGTTTAGAGCAGAATGTCCTGCCCTTGTTGCAGACTACTAAAGGTCTTGCAGGTATTTCGATTGATGATTCAGAAAAGCCCAAAGAACAAGTTCATGTGGTGAATAATCAAACCAAGCAAGATAGAAGTGGAGTAGGTGACAGACAGGACAGAGAAAATTCTTCTAGGAGACCCAATCCCAAATTTAAGTATGAAAATAATAGACCCAGTCCACCAGAGAATACTGAAATAAGAAATCAGTCTTTTTCGTCCCCACCTCCAATGATGCAATCTTTTTCGTCCCCACCTCCATTAATGCAGTCAGTCCCTTATCAAGCTCCAAGAAATCCGAAAAAGATTATTTGTTTCAATTGTAATAGACCAGGTCATATTTCCCGTGACTGTAGAAGCAAGTCAGTATCTTGTTATCGTTGTGGTCATAAAGGTGTGACCATATCTTCTTGTCCCAGGTGTTCAAAAAACTAGGTCGTGTACAGCCAGTCGGCAGTTGTACATTGAATAGATATAAGACCGACAGACCTCATAAGTCATCATTAAACCCAATTTTTGAAAAGAAAGGTTTTGATAGTCGTCCTCATGTTAGTATTTCCATTTTCTCTAAAAACTTTGTAGTTCTTTTGGACAGTGGTTGCTCTACATCTGTTGTAGGTGCCGCTGGAGTTGAATTTCTAAATTCTCAAGAAATTAAATATAATCCCACATCTACTAAGCATGTCAGCTTAGCAGATGGTTCGAATAAATCAGTTGTTGGTACCATTGATCTTCCAGTAGAAGCTGATGGTGTTTGTCATATGGTAAAATTTTTTGTTGTACCTTCTGTCCCTCTCAATTTCATTTTGGGAAATAATTTTATGCAGCAGTTTTCGCTATTATTAAACTTTGAGAATGGAACATGGTATTCTTCCCAAAGGAAGAATAAAATAGAAACTTTGTATTCTGTAGACTTATTGTCTACTTCTGAGAAAAATATGGCAAAGTCAATAGTAGAATCTTTTGGAGAAGTCTCTAGTTCTAAATATATTGGAAGAACCAACAAAATAGAAATGGTTATTGACACAGGTGATGCTAAACCATTTAAGAAAAGACAATATCCTTTGTCCCCATACATGAATAAAATTCTACATGAAGAGTTGGATGAAATGTTACGATTAGGAGTAATCGAACCAGCACAATCCCCATGGTCAAGTCCAGTATTGTTAGTTAAAAAGAAGTCAGGAGAGTATAGGTTTTGTTTTGATGGTCGTTCATTGAATGAAGTTACAGTTCATGATAGTTATCCATTGCCCCAGATAGATAGAATTTTATCATTGCTTAGAGGAGCTAAATGCATTAGCTCTATTGATTTGAGAAAAGCTTTTTGGCAGATCCCACTTCATCCTGACTCAAGGAAAAAGACAGCTTTCAATGTTTCTGGTAGAGGTTCTTTTCAGTTCACTTCTGTTCCTTTTGGTTTGTGCAATAGTGCACAGATTCAACAAAGACTTGTTGATGCTATTTTTGGACCTGAATTCGAGCCTTATATATTTTGTTATTTGGATGATATTATAGTATGTACTCCAACTTTTGAGAAACACATTGAGTTGTTAAAGATAATTAAAGAAAAGCTTAAGGAAGCAAACTTGACCATCAATGTTGAGAAGTGTGATTTTTTTAAGTCAGAGTTAAAGTATCTTGGTTATGTAGTTGGTAATAATTCTTTGAAGGCAGATCCAGAAAAAATCCTTGCTATGGTCAATTATCCTAGACCAACTAATTCCACTGAAATTAAAAGATTTATCGGTATGTGTTCTTGGTACCGTCGTTTTATTAAAGATTTTTCCAGTTTAGCCTCCCCTATAAATGATCTTCTTAAGGGTCATCGTAGAAAGAAACAGCCTGTAGTATGGACAAGTGAAGCTGAACAAGCTTTTTTGAAAATTAAAGAACTTCTAATTTCTACTCCTATTTTAGCCCAGCCCAATTTTGATCTTCCCTTTGTTGTGCAATGTGATGCATCTGACACCGGTCTTGGTGGTGTTTTAACACAGACTATAGATGGTGAAGAAAAGGTTATAGCATATGTTAGTAGATCTCTTTCCAAAGCTGAAAGAAATTACTCAGTTACAGAGAGAGAATGTCTTGCTGTGATCTTCGCTATCGAGAAATTTCGAGGTTACATAGAGGGAGTCAAGTTTTCGGTCATTACTGACCACCATTCACTTCTTTGGTTAAATAAATTGTCCAATCCTACTGGTAAATTAGCCAGATGGGCCATGCGCCTAAGACAGCATACTTTTGATTTGATTCACAGAAAAGGAAAATCCCATTTAGTCCCTGATGCTCTATCTCGAGCTCACACCAATGATACAGTAGAAACTACCCAAGATATTTGTTATTTAGAAATTGATCTAGATAGAATAGACCCTTGGTTCGATAATTTGAGATCAAAGATAATCCGATCCCCCCTTGATTTTCCACAGTGGAAGGTGGAGAATGATTTTGTTTATAAGTTTGCCCCTACCAGAAATTCTTTTAAGACTAATGATGTAGAATGGAAAATTGTTGTGCCCAAACCACAAAGGTCTGAAGTTATGAAGTCTTGTCATGAGCCACCTACGTGTGCTCACTTTGGATTTTCCAAAACTTTGTCCCGTATTCAGGAAAGATATTATTGGCCCCAGATGCGTGTTGATGTGCTTAAGTTTGTCAGGTCATGTAAAGTTTGTGGTGCTCAGAAGACACCAAATTATGCTCCATTAGGTAAAATGGGTAAGCAGAGAGAGGCCAAGTTTCCTTGGCAAATAGTTGCAATAGATCTGATAGGTCCCTTTGTTCGTTCAAAGAAAGGTTATACGTGGTTATTAGTAGTTGCTGATTGGTTTAGTAAATATACTTTAGTCCAACCTTTGAGAAAGGCCACGGCTAAGAATATTGTTGAGTTTTTGGAAAATGATGTTTTCCTAATGTTTGGTGTTCCTCAATATGTGATTTGTGATAATGCCTCAAATCTGAACAATCCTCTCTTAATTGAGCTCTGTAATAGGTATAACGTTCAGAAAGTATGGTTTAGCCCAGTATATGCACCTCAGTGTAATTTTGTGGAGAGGAACAATAGAACCATTGGTACAGCAATACGTACGTATGTTAAAGACCACGTAGATTGGGACAAGAATTTAGCAAAGATCAGACAAGCTATTAACACTGCAAAGCATGAAGTGACTGGATATACTCCAGCTTTCCTGAATTATGGCCGTCATGTTCCTTTAAGTGGAAACTATTATGGTGTTGATCATAAGGATCAACAGAATCAAGATATCGAGATAATTCCAGGTGACCGTAACATGTATGCTTCAGAAGTCAAAGGTTTAGATAAAGTTTTTGAAAAGGTTAAGGCTAATCTTCGAAAAGGATATGAACGTAACGCTAGGAGTTACAACTTACGTAGAAGAGAAGTCCAATTTCAAGTGGGTGATAGAGTTTGGAAAAGAAATAAGGTTTTGTCTTGTGCTGTCAACAAGTTTATGTCCAAACTAGCACCGAAGTATATTGAAGCAACTATCAAGGAAAAATTGTCACCAGTGGTTTATCGTTTGTCAGATTTAAATGGTTCGGATCTTGGTAAGTGGCACATTAAAGATTTAAAGCCTTTTGTGTCAGATGAGGACAATATGTCATCTTTAAGTAATTAGTTCATCCTATCCCATGTCTGTATTTTCGAGTTTATATGTTGATTTGATTTCATCCCTTCGGAATATTGTTTCACTTTTGATAATTTTAATTCAGGTAACCCATTTGGGAGACACATGTGAGAATCACATTTTGTCATATGTAGGTATATAGATTTTGGGTCTATATCCTAATTTTTTTTGTGGAACCGTTGCCGAATTCCCTGTCTCGCTAGGCGTATAGTGGAGATAGTAACGCCTACATATTAAGTGTAGAGCAATTTATTTTGGATTTGTGTATAGCACTTGGTTTAGGCAACGAGGTGTCATGGCTATGCCTGCCCGACAAATCACTTGTGTTACTGCTGTGAATGTCAGCGAGGTTCACTGCAGGGCATAAGGTTAGCTTCCCCCAAGGCATAGAAACTCATGTCACCTACAGTTCAAGTAGAGTCAAAAATTTCAGTCTACTCGACTTTAAAGAGTCTGGCGATCGATGGCACGCTAGCCCATTCTTTGTAACTAACTTTGTTTTTGTTGTTTAATCCCATGCTAGCCATCATCTAAAAGATATTATTAAGAAGTTTCGACTCAGTTAAGAGGTCATCTTCTGATTTGGTTTTTGTTGTTTTGCCTTTATCAAAAACTGGATAAGAATTATCCGAGTTTTTTCTTTTAAGAAGGGGCATTGTAGCGTTTTTTTATTTAAAGTGTATATAAAATATTTCTGTGGTACGTCCCTGTTGTTTCTACCAAGAAATCGATCAATAAAGTTAAATGTAGGTACGTTGTAAATATTTCAAGTTTTTTTGACGAGATTTTTAAATGCGTATTAACGCTGGAAATATGTTTTTATCTCTGTGTTGCAATGTTAGGTAAAATGACAAGTTTTTTGTCGCCAAAGAGGTATTCTGTTAAAACGCAATAAACCATGAATTCCCCTAATATTAAAGTTGTTTTTCGTTATTAGATCGAGGGTCAAAAAAAGAATATTTGTTTATTTAGGATACCAATACTGGCGTCTAAAAACGCAATAAAGGAATATTTAAAAGGTTTTTTGTCGATACGAGCGAGGGGATATTGTTTTGGTTCTTGAGTTTGGGGACAGGTTAGCTGCAAGACGGAAGGGAAATTTTTGGCTAGATTCTGGTAAAATGTAACGACAAGAGGAGTCGAGATTTGAGTTCCAAACGGGGCAGACATGGACAATTGAGTCAAAGATTTGAAAAGGAGTGGAGATTTAGATTCCAAGCGGGGCAGACATGTGGATAAAGAGTCGACTTTTAGATTCCAAACAGGGCAAACATGTGACAATAGGTCGACGAGATTAAAAAGAGCAACGAGGTAGGCAGGTGATGTAAGGCAGCTCGAGTTGAAAGGACTTGGGCATTTTTTCATAAACAGCCGGTAATTTTGTGTAATGGGTTAATTAATCAGACCTGTAAACAGTGGACTCTCCGTAAACATGACGGATTAGCATAGAGAAAACCACTAAAAGGATTTATGCAGTATACCAGAACATGGTAAAATTTTAAAGCAGTACATAGGGTGTGCCACCAGCTTCGTGTGTCATCTGTTTGCCCCAACCTCGTTCCTGAGTATAGAAATGTTTCCTATGTCCCAGTTAGAGGATTTGTACAAGTAGCTTCCAGTCAGAGATGTAACAAGTTTTTTTTTTTTAAGTTGAGTGACGAAATATGTAAATTTTAAGGTAACAATTCAATATATTAATTTTCAAAGTAAAGACAGATATTTTTTGGCTAAAGTAATAATTGCTTTCATTCTTTGTCATCAAAATTAAATGTGATACCTGACAGCAAGTTTAATTTGTTTTTTTGTTATGACCATTTTAATTTGATAATTATGTAGAAACGATATTTCATATATAAGTTTAAATTTATATGTTTTCATTAAGAAGGATCCTTAATTTTTGATAATCTAATTGGCCATAATATAGTAAACAAAGAACATGTAAGTTTTTGTTATTTGTATTATGTTATATGATATGTTTCTTTTATAATATGTATTTTTGATCTGTTTTGTTTGAGACAAAAATAAATGATTAATTTGTTTCTCTGATCTATTTTGAGTTTTATTTGAAAAAGATATTTTTTTTCTATATTGTTGATGGTATACAATTATTTCCCTAGTTACAACTAGTGGTTGTAATAGGTATAATTGGGCACCTCAAGTGGCGCCCTATATTAAATTTCTTGAGGTGTTTCCGTTTATTTTCATTCTGTTTGTCCCAAGAGATTTGTATAAGTACCCCTTTATTTCTTTTCTTGTAGTTGCCCCAATCTAACCCCCAATATCTTCAACTTATCCACGACCCAGCTCTCCAACAACCAACTGAGTGTCCGTATGCACTTGTTTCGATTATTTTGTTTGCCCAATCTTGTCCCCCATATTCTTACCCTGTGGTAAGCAAAATTGTCGTTACAGTTTAAAGACCGGAGTGCACTGAAGCAGTAAATGCCAAACAAACCCATAAACGAGGCTATAAGGTATGGATGCTGGCAGATAAATCAGGTTGTTGTCTAAAATTTTATCTGTATACAGAGAAGGCTGATTCAGCAGAAAGAAATTTAGGGGCACGGGTGGTCAATTATCTGACAGCTTATATTCGTAGCAAGCATCATGTTCTATATTTTGATAATTTTTTTAACAGTGTACCTTGATGGATGAATTGAAAAGACACAACATCCATGCAGTAGGTACTGTAATGTCTCGTCGATATCTGCCTACTTTTAAAATTGATAAAAAAATAAATCAAGTAGAGTATCAGTGATTTACCAGTGATTCTGGATTGGTAGCAGTAAAATGGAAAGATAGGAGAGCAGTACATATAATTTCCAACTTCCACAACCCTGAAGATGTCCATGAAGAAAGAAAAAGAAAAAAAATGGCGACAGACGTCTAATACCATGTCCACATGCTGTAACTGATTACAATCAGAATATGAATTTTGTAGATAAATTTGACCAGATGTTATCAAGTTACAAAATTGATCGTCTTAGGGAAAAATGGTGGCATCGAATATTTTTTTATTTATTAGATGCTGCAGTTGTAAATTCATACTGTCTTTACAAGTTAATGAACTTGTCTAAAATAACATCAAAAGATTTTCAACGTGCTGTTATTAATGGATTATTGGTAGACCAAATTGTTTCTAAAAAGAGAATATCCAATGGAATGCCAGTAGACACAATACAAATCAAAAAAGCAACGCCATTTTCCCATTGAGGTATATTCTTCAGCGAAGTTAAAGAAAAAGGTGTGCTTTGTGCACTGAATAACCTTCAGGGTCTTCCTCTCTTTCTTCTTCCGATCGGGCTCCATTCTGTGATTTTGTTTATCCAGCGTCCTCTGTCCGCTCTTCTGACGTGGCCGTACTAGGATAGTCTCTTCTCCTCTATATAGTCGATTATGTCTGATTGCACTCCAATTCTCCGCTTAATCTCTGCGTTTTCAATTCGGTCTCTTTTTGTAAGTCTACAGCTCCTCCTCAGGAACTTCATTTCTACTGCTCTTATTCTACCTCTATTTCTCTTGTTTATTGTCCAGTTTTCGGACCCATATGTCAGGATACTTCTTGTCAGGGTATTATATATTCTCTTTTTTGTCTTTATCGTAATTTTCTTATTCCACGGCACTGAATTTAGTTGTCTTATACAGTTTCTTGTTTGCCTTAGTCTGTTGTTTATATCTTCTTCTGTTGTTCTCTGGTTCGATATTATGGTTCCTAAATACTTGAATTTATCTGTTCCATTTACTTCTCTTCCCTCGTCTATCTCTAGGTTTCTCATATCCTTGTTTTCTGTTGTTAGGTATTCGGTTTTCTCTAAGTTTATTTCCATTCCGTTGTTTTTATATTCGTCTTCTAGTTTTCTGAGCATAAAGCTGAGATCTTCTTCATCTTTTGCGATGACTACTTGATCGTCGGCAAAACTTAAGGTCTCGTCTCTTATTGGTATGCCCATTTCTTCGCACTTTCTCCTCCATGGTTTGAGTGTCTTTTCCAAGAATATTTTAAACAAAGTAGGGGACGTAGCACAGCCTTGTAGAAGTCATGTTGTCGTCTTAAATAAAGAGCTTCTAAGGCCGCTGAAATCAGGCAGGTTTTTATGTGTTCATGCATTTCATCTAACGTGTCATATCTGAATTCTTCTAGTTTTTGATGTAGTCTTCTTTTGTATAGATCTTTTATTAATTTTTCCTGTAATAGATGTAATTCGAGCCTCTTTTTGTTAATTGTTGTTCCCGTTGTAACAATCGATGTATGTTTTTGTTTTGTTCAGATATAGGGGAATTCCATCCATGCCATCACAAGTTTGTGATCTGTTCCACACTCTGCCCCTCTTTTCACTCTAGTGTCTTTCACTTTGATGGAGCTTTTGTCGTTCATGATAATGTAGTCAATAATGGATATTAGTTTTCCTGTCTCTTAAGTCCATGTGCACTTATGTATATTTTTATGTTTGTAGAATCCGTTCATAATTTTTAAATCATTTACTTTACATGGTTCTATCAATCTTTATCCGTTGTCTTTAATTGTGTCTTCTCCAAATGGACCAACTGTTCTGTCATTGTCTTTTCTTCCGACTTTTCCATTTAGATCCCCCACTATTATTATTTCTTGTTTAGGTTTTCTCTTATCCATTTGTTCCTGAAAGAGTTAACGGTAAAACATTGTTTACAACAGTGTTCCAAGTATGATGTGCAGCGCAAAATGTATAACATACCATCAACATTAAATAGTGCTCTTGAGAAAGTCAGTGATACTAAAAATAGTTTCGCCTCAAAGACTACAAGCTGTTATCAAAAATCTAATATTATAGTTTGTATAGATTTAGGTTTATTTCTAATTATGTATTGCTATGGTTAATAATCTATTGTTAAGAATGTTTTATCGGTACACCAAAACCTAGAGACAATGTTTTCTCTGTTATTTACCGACAAAATGTCTCGAAATTGGGACATAATGTTTAAAATTATCTTGCCTTTAAACTGATGGTTTTACTTTTTAAATTTTTTGTTCTAAGTTCTTCTGTGTTTTAAGTTCTTTTGAAATATCGGATTATGTAGTTTAACGTTTTAATATAACCAAACTTTTTACGCCCATCACTTGAAAGAGTTTTTTTTCTGTAATCGTTGATATTTATTCACCTTTATGTTTCTAGTAATAATCGAGAAAAAAGTGTTCAAATTTTAAAGAAAACTGTTAAAAAATACTGAAATCTAAAAGTGAAACGTGTTACTCATCATTGGCACTAAGTTTCACCGTTATCGGCTTCGTAACGTCAAATCTCATGAACGTACGGTCAGTTAGTTCGATTTGAAATCATTTTCAAACTATAACTGCGAAATTGTTTATTTGTTTGTGACAACAAATTGCATTTTTTTGATAATAATATTTTTATGTTATTTTTAATTTATTATAAATAAACACCATGATGTTTTTTTGCAGTCACGTTTTACAAATTTTTATTCAATACTATATTTAGCTAAGACATATAAATTAAAAATGTGATAATTCGTTTTAAAACATCTACGATAATAAATCAACAAAAGGTATTCCCGACAAAACTAATTTGAATGGAGAATAATGCATTTGTTGTCATTAAACTACCCGTCGGCCGGCGCCACTGAGTAAACAGCTGTACCAGTCGTCGGCTGGCGTAAGCAGTGTAGAAAAGTAAATAATACGCCCATTTCAAATCGCAGTGTGCTTTGACTGCTAAAACAGCCTTAAGGAAAAAAAATCTTTTCAACGATCTAAAAGCATTATTAGACGAAAAAAGAAGAAAGAAAAACGAAGAAAGCTGTTATATAAAATATTGTAAATTTTCGTAAAGAAACTCAACTTTTTTATCTTCTGTAAATAATTAGGTATTGTACCTTAATGTAACATGTCGCTAATAACCTTTAGTAGTTGATGCGACTAATAATAAAAAAATATTCGCAATATCATTTTAAAGTCGTCTACTATAAAATGTATACAGTCTGTCCCAAACCCTTCTTTCAGTGCGTCACTAATTTTGACGTCATATGGGATTTTAAGAATGTCGAGAATTATTGCATAACATTTTAGTTAAATCTGACAGTTGCAGGATCGTTATCGGCTAAATGTGAAAAGGTTATTTTTTTAATGTGGAGTAAAAACTTTAACAATTCAAATTTTTATTTAATTTACATATTAGATGTCCCGTCCTGTAAAAAAATTTTATTGCGCATTATATTGGAACGGCAGTTTGTCATAATTCCTATTCTATACATTCCAAGGAAAGTGCTTAATTAGCTAAGATTTGTTTATGATTTATTATTTATTACAAACACTATGGAATTGGAATATTTGTTTATTTAAAATACCGCTTCTTACTTTAACATTTTAGTTAATCTGACAGTTGCAGGATCGTTATCGGCTAAATGTGAAAAGGTTATTTTTTTAATGTGGAGTAAAAACTTTAACAATTCAATTTTTATTTAATTTACATATTAGATGTCCCGTCCTGTAAAAAAAATTTTATTGCGCATTATATTGGAACGGCAGTTTGTCATAATTCCTATTCTATACATTCCAAGGAAAGTGCTTAATTAGCTAAGATTTGTTTATGGATTTATTATTATTTATTACAAACACTATGGAATTGGAATATTTGTTTATTTAAAATAACGCTTCCTCTAGAATCTTTTAAGAGTTGACTGCGAGATAAAAAAATTTACTGGAAATTGCAAGGCATCAAAGCAAACATTCTTGTAATAAAATATCATCGATTGAAATCAGTCATATTTGGATAAGTAATTTTCCGATAAGTTTCTGTGGCAGCCAATAGTTTAATTTTGTGAAGATTTATCATTAAATAGTGGAAATAGTTTAAATAGTGAAGCAGTTGATTTTTGAGTTAATCTACCAGTTCCGGTATCCAGATGAAATAGTGTTAATGGAGTTTAGTTAAAAAATAAGATACCGAATGTAAGTTTACCTTCTTTTTTATGAATAACAAAAATGAATATTATATTTCAAACAATTCACAATCCAATTCAGAATCTGATTAATTAAAATCAAATACAGTAGATATGTGGCTGGTATCAATTATATCTTACATTTCAAGAAAATGTCGTGGTTCTAAAAAGAACCGTTTTAATACATATAAATATCCATAACGGTATTAGTTTAAGATATTTCCTCAATATCATTCCTGAATTCACAATCTGATTCGCGAACGACAGAAACTGGTAATAAAGTTGTCCCAGCCTCTTTTTTTAATTGAAAATAATTTAATAATTTTAATATTAGTCTTTGTTCATTCTCGGTATATCTCGGAATATTTAAAATATTTTTATGACAATAAATACAAAATTTAATTTTCACTGTAGGTAAAATGTCTGAAAATACTAACCTGGAATGACAATTATCATTTTATCAGTTGACATTGTGAACGTACTGTCACTGTCACGATCAAGACCGTCTGCGTCAAATTATATTATGTGCATCATTGATTGGATATCTATTTAGCGTATTCTAAACTCCAACCAATTATACATCCGTAAGTACAATTCGCTTTAATATGCGAATACCCGTGAAAGATACCTAATTTTCTAAGTTCTATGTATAATAATCACAGACTCACGTTTTTTTCTGTCACTTCTAGCTTAATGTGTTAGAAAGAGTTCGAACAACTATGACGCACTAAAAGAAGGGTTTGGGACGGATATGTCTCTGAATTGTCAATATAAATGAGTGAGAATAAAATTAAATTAGAAGTTTTTATTATCATGTAGCAAAGAACAAAATTTGTTTATGTTACGGAGAATTAAACATGACTGCAGTTGCGGTAAACTAACACGGAAGTATTGCGAGAAATGGGCAAAGAATGCGAAATAATAAACACAATAAAAATAAGAAAGTTACAATATCTGGGACACGTAATGAGAGGACAGCGATATGAACTGCTAAGGCTGATAATACAGGGAAAGATAAGAGGAGGAAGGAGTATAGGAAGAAGGAGAGTGTCATGGTTGAAGAATTTAAGGGACTGGTTTAAATGCAGTTCTATAGAACTCTATAGAGCAGCAGTAGATCAAGTAAAGATAGTGATGATGATATCCAACCTCCGATTGGGATACGGCACTTAAAGAAGAAGAAGCAGTTGCGATTAGAGTAGACGCAGTTGTCACATCCTTGGTTGAAAAGTGACAGCAGACGCGCAGAAAGAAAAAGAAAAAGATGGCTAGAAACTTTATTTGAGAGCAGAATTACAATTTTTGGAATCAGTTGTTTGTAAGTTTTTTGCAGTAAAAATAAAGTGTAGACTAGTGTACCTATCAATTTTAAGCAAGCGAGTTTTTTCCAAACAACCGAGTTTAGTCCAACAGTTTTTAATTTGTAATATGAGGACGATTTTCGAAGTATAAATCGAAACGTCAAAAAGAAACTTTATTTAAACTTAAATTAGGGCTTATTCCCTAGTACTTGAATCCATTCCTAGTAATAGATTTTATAAGCCTTGTTCTTACATATGCCTTATGATACGCCTTATCATATGCGTATCATAATTGTCACATAATGTAGTTACTTTTCTTTCAAAAATATTAAAGGAATTACGTTTTCTATTAATACAATAGATTTAATATACTCGTATGCCTTAAACATATGTAAATATAAAGGGAAAAATGTATAACCAAATGAATGAATTCAACCAAATCGTAAACTTATTTTATCTACACTTGTTTTAGCTATTTATCCAGAGATTTAAATTTATATCCAGAAAATATAATGCTGATTTACGAAGCTCATAAAATAAGTAATAAACCGGGTTTACGTTGCTCTTCAATTCATGAGCTATTAAACATACTTATAGTTCGAGAAGTTTTTGACGTTAAAGCAGCTAAGTTTATTGGTATAGGCAACATTGGTTAGAAACATAATGGAAGATGGTAATTCTAGAGAAAGATTAAATTACGTAATATTATTCTTTTTTTAAATATTATGATTATATTGGATTAAGACCCATACCACAAGAAAACAATTTTAGAACCATAGTTATTTTTGTTTTCAGAGTGCATTTAGATATTACATGTATCTCAAATGTTTCTCCATCTTTTTCACCTTATTTCCTTAACTGTCAAAATAAAAAAGAACATAATAATTAAAAAAGGAGAATGGGTCTTGTTTGTTGCATGGCTTTAGAACTTTTTACTTTTACAGGAATTACAGGACTTTCAACTCTCCGTTAGGAACTTGTTGAACTGAGACACGGTTGGTCACGCGGTCTTCAATCGTAAACCATTGTATTTATATTATTAAACATAAAACTTTTATAGTTTCAATAATAATAATGCATTAGGTATATTTGTTGAATTATTGTTAATAATACTGGCCAGTTTTTATAACAAAAGGTTTACTTGTTTCTTTAGTAGACAATAAAAAAGACTTCTCCATACATTTTAAAATTTTTATTAACCATTAAAATTATTGTGCTTTAATAAGAACTTCCTACTGTACTAACTGATGTTAATACCAGTGTAAATTTGACAAAAGAAAAATTGTAGTACCAAACAATACTTAGAACAAAATCACCCAAAATCACCATAAATAAAAGTACTATTAAAAAATTGTATGGCTTAGAGACTACAGAAAACATCACATTTTAGTCAGTAAAACAATCATTGCAGATTTCTTTCATGAGGTTTTTGCATGCAAATAACCCGCACTTTACACAAGACTTTCTAGAAGATTTGTTTAAATTTCGAGGACAAACATGGCAACGCCCGACATAATTCTGTGGTCGCATAGAGTGTTGAGGGGATTATTTTCTATGCCCAGCAGAGACTAAGCTCGTTTCCCTATTTCTTTTGACAACCGAGGAATTGTTGATCTAACTTCAATTTGTGGTCGGACATATTCCCAATAACACTTTTAAAGAAAGTCACTGCGTATTATTCTCTGTTTGGGATGATAAGCCTTATACACGCAGAGTGCGTTTATGCCAGAGATATTTAAGAAATTGTAAAACCCAAGCATTGGCCAACGGCGTGTATTTCTTGCGACGTTATAATTCTGAAACAATTGGTATACCATATTCACGCCGATTTTGGAGTTGTTATAATTAGTGATCATTACTGGCTTTCTATCATCTCCAGTATCTTCATCTATACCATCATAATTGTGCATGGAGGATATCAATACTACTGACTTACTTTTCTCTGAAACATATGACACCACAGTACAATCAGCTTGGAAACCAAAAAGAGACGGATAAACTTCTTGATTTTTCTGGGGCAGAAACT
>OU898280.1:119120747-119138749 GCA_918026665.1 Diabrotica balteata
ATTGTTTGGATGAATTTGAAATATTATGTAGAGATAAATATATTAAATAAATAACTGATTGCAAAAATGCAATCCATTTTTTCTATCACGTAAGGTTTTCTCACAAAAAAGAAATTACTTTTTGGTATAATAACAAAATTTTAGCAATTTTTCAAATTTTTTCTTAAGTTAAAAGATTTTATTTCATGTATAATACATGTTATAAACTACATTTCTCTTTAAGCTCATAAGTCCTTATAGTAACGCTTTTGCTTTCCGTCGTAGCTTCTTTATTGCTTTTCCGGATGTGTACTCGTTGAGGGTCATCTCGTTTTAGCATCCAGCAGTAGTCCGCTATCATATTGACGTTTCATCTTTTTGATACCTTCTTTCCATTTCATTGATATCTTGGTGGAATCTTTTACCCTGCTCTTCACTTACATCACCAAGGTTTGCAGGGAAGTAGTCTAGATCTGAATGGAGGAAATGAACTTTAATGCTTATGTTACATCCCAGCTTCTTAAAGTTGTCGAGCATGTCTGCGACGATTGTCTTGTATTTAGGATCTTTTTTGTTTCCTAGAAAATCGGTAACAACTAGTTTAAAAGATGTTCATGCTGCTTTTTCGTTTGTTTCCATTTTGTCCATCAAATTGGGATCTCTCATCAGTTTTCTAATGTCTGGTCCGACAAAGACTGCTTCCTTTAGTTTTGGCTCGGATAAACCACGAAACTGTCCACAAAGATACTTGAAACACTCCCCTTCCTTTGGCAACGCCTTTACAAATTGTTTCATTAATTCCCAACTTAATGTGGAGTGGTGGTAGTAACACCTTTTTAGGATCCACAAGGCTTTTTCTCTCAACATTTTTAACCCCCACCTGTAAGGTTTTTCTCAAGGGCCAAACTTTTTTAATGTAGTGCTGATTTCTGTCTCTACTGTCCCATTCACAGAGAAAGCAAGGGAACTTTGTTTAACCATTCGTTGACCAAGCAGCATTGAGATCACTTTCAAATCACCACATAGTGTCCAATTATGGTCTGAATAGCAGAGTTTGTTTAGAACAGTTCGAGGTTTTCATAACATTCTTTTAAGTGAACAGAATGTCCAACTGGTATAGAAGCATACTTAATGCCATTGTGTAGAAGCACTGCTTTAAGGCTTCTTTTTGAAGAATCTATAAAAAGTCTCTACTCATCGGGAGCATATTCTATTTTGAAACGTGCCATAAGTCCAGGAACATCACTGCAAAACACCAAGTCACCTTCTTGAGAGAAAAAAAGATACAAACTTCTTTTCCCTGGAACGATAACAAAAAAAAGACGTACCCGGAGCCAACATATTTTTATCTTTTAATCTAGACCCTAAAAGTTCTGCTGAGTCTTTAGGAAGACCTAGGTCCCTAACTAAATCATTCAGTTCAGATTGTGAGAATGGAACGGGATCGGTTTTGCCAGGATCACAGCCATCACTGTCTTCTTTACCTTTACCTAGCTGAGCCAATGGCTTGTGGTCATCTAAAATACTATCCAAAGAAACTGGAGTGACTGCTTTTTTACCTTAAAACCATTGTCTCAGTTCTTCAACACACACTGAATAAACTTTGTGTGGGGCCCAAGACTTGTCTTGATCACCCAACTTTATACCAAAATAGGCAAAATATCCTTTTCAATAAAATCGGAAATGTTTCTTTGTTGCTTTTTAACTGTATAGTTACCACAAATGTAGCAGAAGCAATCTGGTGAGTTGATACATCTTCTGGTAGCCATTTTTCACAAAACAACTTCACACCACAAAAAACAATCTGTTTAGGCTGATGCCCTGAATTTTATGTTCTTTGTAGTTCGATAAAAAATCACTGAAAGTTATTTCATTCACACTTTATTGCCAACTATCCTTGTGTCACGAGATATCATTTAATACTACTCTCACAGTCACTACTACAAGTCACTAGTAACCACAGCACGTGAACAGCACAGAGTGAAGAGATACTGTGAACTGAAGAACAGGTAGCAGAAGCTCACCGCTTGGTGATGGAGAGGGGGATGGGCACTGTGGCAGATAGGCACTGACATAAAAGATGCTCAGTGAGTCAGTAAGTGGATGGCGAGGGAGGGGAGGCAATGGGCAAGTACCGACATGAAAATAATGCTGGTTTCTCCTAATCAACTCTTTTAATTTACATACAACTTGTATAGTAACAAAACAGCTAAGTAACTGAAAATACCTTAAAGTATTTTTTATACTTATTAAAAGTACTATGGGCTTAATAAACAGTTCATAAATATCCAAAAAACAAAAATTCAGACTCACTAGAGTACGGAACTATGTATAATATATCGAAAAAAAGCTAGAAATAGACAAGCAGTTTGTGGAATAACTGTACGTGATGGAATGTTTCACTATTTTTCCCCAAAATTAGCGTTGAAAATACTATAAAAAAATACTTATTCAATTTTAAACAATTTTTATGTCACAGACCTGTGTAATTTGTGATTTTTTTCAAATTAACGGGCCTCAACAACAAAGAACATTGTCGCGGTTATTTTGAGGGACATTATCGCATTACTAAAGTCACTATTGTCACTTAAAGTAGCTGTTAGGTCTTTATCCAGCTGTTATTTTGTGTAGTCTTTAAGTGTTGTAATATAGCGAGCACTCAACGATTATATCTTTGACAGTGATATGGGTATTTCAGATATGGCACCAAAGAGGATTGCTTTGATTCATCAGGTGACCATACCTAATCGGCCAATGATCAATTCTTGGTCTTCTTATGATAACTTTGTCCCTTTTGCAATGTACTAGTATTTTTAAGGTAGCAGCTGTCAGTTAAATATCATATAATTTTGAGCTTGTTCTATTTTAGAGGTGCTCTCGAGTATATTTGATTGTCTGTATGTTGTAAATTAACCCCAAGTAAACATTTTCTTTCGGAATATAAGAACGGGATGCCTCTTTAGTTGCTTGATCTGCATTTTCATTTCCTCTAATACCTACATGCGATTGGATCCTAAATAATATTAACCAATACCTTCATATTTTTTAGTTGTTGGCATGCATCGTGGATAATTTAAATTAATGGATTTAGGGAGTAAATATTCTTGATAGATAGGGTGGATGATAGTGAATCCGTGCAGATTGCGAGGTTTTAGTTTTTTTTTTTGGTTAAACAAATAAGTGCTTTTATGATAGCGGATTGTTGGGCTGAGCAAATGCTACAGTCATATGAAAGACGGTATGTACTATAACTTCGTTGATGATACTGACAGAAGAAACAACCTGACCTTTACCTTTAGAAGGGTCTGTTTAGATAATTGGGTAATAATCTTTGGTGTCGATGACTTTTAGGAAGGATGACTTTAGGACTGAACTAGGAGTTTCCTTTTTGTTATATGTTAAAAGACTGGTGTTCATAGTGGGCAATGTTATTGTCCATGGTGGAATATTAGAGTATGAGATTGGAGTATTATCTTGTAAATCTATAATAAAATTTTGAATAGGTTGCCTGTGTGAGTCAATTTCTAATTAGGTAGATCAGAGTCCAGATCTCTAAACCACATGTTAGGACTGGCCGTATTACTATTTGGTGGAGTTTAGTTATTGTATTTCTCGATATAATTGTAAATTTAAGGAGAAGATTGGGCGAAAACTAGCATCTGTTGGCGGTGCAAAATCTGCGGTTTATCGCTGCGGTAATATTATTTTTAGTGCTAGTCTTTTTTTAAATTGTTTATTTCAGTGTTTAATAAATTAATTTCTCTGGTATTTTCTGAATCCGATTTGTCTCACTTTTTAGAGAGAGGTATAAATTAGGATCAGACAAAAAATAAATACGTAGAAGAGTACGACAGGGTTTTATATTGTCACCGCTCTTGTTTAATATCTACAGCGAACAAATACGCCAAGAAGCTCTCTCACATGAAAACGAAGGGATAATAGTCAATGGAGAAGTTATCAATACCATTCGATATGTTGACGATACTGTGATAAAGGCAAGAACAGCGGAATATCTACAACATCTAGTTAAAAGTATGAATGGGATATGTAATAACTACGGCATAAGGATAAACGGTAGAACAATGTAGAATGTAGAATCGAGATAGCCCGCACGACATTTTTAAAAATGAGGTCATTCTTCTGTAATAATAACTTCGAAAGCGCATGGTTAAATGCTACATTTAGTCAGTCCTCTATACGGTGTCGAAGCATGGACATTAAAATATACAGCATTAATCGTCTGGAGGCCTTTGAAATGTGGCTGCACAGACGTATACTAAAAATTCCTAGACGGCTATGCTGACAAATGTGGCAGTCTTTGAGAGAGCAAATGCTGCTCGCGAGCTGCTTGATAACATCAAATGTAGAAAGATGGCCTATTTTGGACACGTAGTAAGGGGAGACCGATATAATATTCTTCAACTAATTATGATTGGTAAAATCGAAGGACGCAGATGAATTGGTAGAAAGCAGGCCACTTGGTTGAAGACTATCAGGGAATGGACAGGAATAAGGAAAGCTGAAGCTCTCGAGCTATTCTAAACTCTTTAGAATAGCTCGAGTCAGAGACAGTTTCGCCATGTTAATCGCCTACGTCAAGGGGACTTGATAGGGCACGTTAAGAAGAAACAAGGATGAACGTCAAAAAAACCAAATATTATGACCTTCAGCAAGAATCCAATACATGACACTAGTATTGCAATAAACGGTACCCAACTCGAAAAAGTAAGCGAATATAAATACTTTGGAACCCTCGTCAATGAAATAGGTGACCAAAATCACCAGATAAAAAGACGTATTGAAATTCCCAGGTCTACCTTTATCTCTCCCTGGACTGTAATTTTACCTCGACGCTGGTGGGAGGGCCGAGTAACTGGTCTTGGTCCCTGATTGTGTGAGGGGAGCACGACCAGTGAAACCAAGAACAGTCCAGCGTCCGGAGCCGTTGCACCGGGTGGCCGCGGACCTCGCCACCGGACGCTAAAAAAGGCGCTGCAATCACTCCAAAAATTGCGACGCCTTCCACCCTGTTTTTTACCTTTCCACAATTCCCTACCTCTCCCGTACAGCAGTGGAGGCGGCAACTGTGC
Source organism: Diabrotica balteata (assembly GCA_918026665.1). Lineage (NCBI taxonomy): Eukaryota > Metazoa > Arthropoda > Insecta > Coleoptera > Chrysomelidae > Diabrotica > Diabrotica balteata. Next base: position 119,125,817 of record OU898280.1, read on the forward strand.
GATAATACCAAGTAGTCTGTGAAAGCAGTCTGCCACCGCGTCCGGAGGCAACCGTGAGAAAAGCCTAGAGGAGTAAACCTCGAGAAAAAATCCCCAATATCACGGTGGAAGGAATCGTGCCAAGGATATGCGAGGTGCAAGGGTTAGAGCACCACAAAACGATCCCTCCGGGATACCCGGCGTCCTTCCGAAGTATCCTAGCCTTAACGCGGTAAGGGCGCACTACCGCGTCGGACGTATAGGACGTCCCTACTCGTGGGATTCACATGGATACAAACAAAAAACCCGAAAAAGATAAACCAAGTAAAGACGAAAAACTGCAACGAAAACTGGAACAAGAAAAGGAACATGATACGGAAAATATAAAATCCAAAAATTTAGAAAGGGGAGAACAGCTGCAAGACAGCTTAGACGAAAGGCAAAGGGAAGAGGATGAAAGAAGGAAGTTCGAAGAGGAACTGTTGAAAAGACAGAGCAACAAACCAAAAATGAACAGATCCGGGCAGGTGGTTAGACAGTCCACGATGGTGGGAGAGCAAATTCTTGAAAACATAGAGGGAGAAGAGGAGCTTCAAATCTCAGATGATCAAGACGATCAGGTAATAGAAACCACGGGGCAGACGAAAGTCAAGCATCTCAGGAAATAGAAGTCAAAAAGAGCAAATTTATATATGATACCGAGCTGGCCTCCATATTAATCGACGACGATGACAGGCACGAAGAATCTGAACGAAGGAAAAGAAAGAGGGAGAGTTTAGAGGATATTAGACAACAGAAAAAGGATAAAAGAGAAGAGAATATACGATTTAGAGGGGAGACCCCCACAGAGGGAATAGACAGGAAACTAAGGGAATTAATGGAGATACTGCGTGAAAGTGGAGAGGTCACAACTAAGATCAAAAAGCTGGTTGGAGAAATTACAACCCTTAATCATAAAAAACCAGAACACAATAAATCAGAGGACCTAACTAAGTCCGAAGAAACAAAGTGTGATCAGTGTAAGGCTAAAGCGGACCAGGAGAAACAAAGGAAAGAAACACAAAGGATAAATAAAGTGTTAAACGAAGGGGGAAATATAGATACGTTTAGATCCATATATAAAGAAAATTGGGAAGAGAAAGTCTACCAAAAAACGAAATGGGAACAGACCGGGTTACAGGAGACTGTAGAAAAAACAAACTGTATAATTATTACAAAAGAGGGAGAAAATGAAGGGGGCGTAGAAGCTATAGTAAAAAAAACAAAGGAAGACTTGGAAGAGATCATAGAAGGTTGTAAAGTCGGTGACGTTGAATATATTGAAAATAGTTTTAAATCATCAAAGGTGAAAAAAACATGGTATACCCTCATAACAAAAATGGGGAAAAAAATAATGGTAAAGGGATAGAGGAGTACAACCTCGCAGAAAAAATTATAAAAACAGTCAAGGAGAGAAATACTAACATAGACAAAATGAGAGTGGTGGTGAGCAACTCTATAAGCAAGGATAACGTAAGAAAAGCCCTAGAATATGTGGGGAGAAGGGAAGAGATCGAGTGGGGGATCTTAGTGAGAGGGAAGGAAACAGGAATAGTGCGGGAGGCAGAGGAAGCCCTCCTCATAAGGACAGGGGGGCTTACATATACGGAAGTAATAAAAAAAATGAACGACAAAGTCGACGTTGTCAAAATGGGTCTAAAGGTCGATAGACTCAAGAAAACTAATGGGGGTGATATATTGGTCAAACTGACTGGAAAAGGGGCGGCCGAAAGACTTAAAACGGAACTAAATGAAAAAGTAGGAGGAATAAGTATGGCAGTGAGGAAGAAAGAAAGCCTCTTCACAGTTACCAACATAGACCCCTCAGTGAACGAAAATGTTTTAAGGGGAGCCATACAAAAGCAAACAGGTATACCTAGAGACTACGTAGAAGTCAGGTCACTAAGGGAAAACCGGTGGGGGCAACAAGTAGCCACAATTGCAATAACACTATCTAGGGCAGAGCAGATGAGGAGGCATCGCTCGATAAAAATAGGTTGGGTGGGATGCCCAATCATGGAAAGGTACATACCGGTACGTTGTTATAAGTGCCTGGAGTTCGGACACAACACCTTCGAATGCAAAAAGGAGGACCGGGGTGCCTCTTGCTACAATTGCTTAAAAGAAGGTCATAGGGTGGAGGGATGCCCGAATAGGGCATTCTGCCTAGCCTGCAAAGAGGAGGGCCACAGAATGGACAGGATGGCCTGTCCAGCCTATAGGGCTCTAGTTTACGGAAGGGAGGGGAAAGGGCATGAGTAGTCATAGGGGAAAATACTAAAATAAACAAATATATGGAGAAGAACGGTGGGCCCCTATACAGTCCACCAAAGCAACAACAAATATACCTCCCGTACTATATCGTACATTGTATAAGGCAAGTATGTTTTTATGATTCTACGACTTCAAACTTTTGCAGTCTGCTATTTTATTTATACAATACTTATAATTGCATGTCTCTATACAACATGCAATTATATTTTAACCAATTTTATTTATTTCTACACAATAATTTATATTTACAACCTTTAACGAAAATTTTAAACATATATATTTTATTTATTTATCTATCTAGTCATATAATATTCACTTATCTATTTATTTATTTACTTATTTTATATGAACAGAGACTCCGAAGCGAAGTTGACTCTCCAGGGAACTGAACCTACATGGACCTCAAGGATCAATCTGGTATAAGGATATTACAGGTAAACGTGGGCAGAGCCAAAAGGGCGCACGATCTTGTCCGCGCCAAAGCCTGTATGCTAGAAACGGACCTGCTCATCGTCCCTGAACCAAACAAAAAAATAACGTCAGACGGTGGTTGGGTACAAGATAATAAAAAGATGTGGCGGTACTGTTTTTAAACAAAGATCTCGGAGTGCGTGGCATCGTCAGTGGTAACAATTTTATACTCATTAAAATGAAAGATTTCAGTATACTGGCGTGCTACATATCTCCGAACATCCCGATGATTGCTTATAAATCAATAATCGACGAAATCATGAATACCGCCACGAAGGAAAAAGAAATTTTGATCGCTGGGGACATCAATGCCAAGTCGAGGGCATGGGGATCCCCGATAAATGATAAAAAAGGGGACTATTGGAATGAGTGGATAGCCCAGGCTGGTCTCCAGGTATTAAATAATAATAAACCAACCTTCATAAGAGGGACCAGCCAAACACACATAGACGTAACGTTAGCAAGTGAAGGGCTATCTAGAAGGATTCAAGGCTGGGATGTCCTTGACGACCAACTTTTCACCTACCACCGTTATATCACGTATGAAATCAAAGTAAAGGGGAAAATTAAACGGTCGATAGGATACAGCAAGAGAACCTTTAACAAAAACATATTCCTATCGGAGGTCAGAAAAATTAATGAGAATCAGATATCTGACCTTGGCCAGCTGAAGAACACTCTAGAAAATGCAGTAAAGCTGGCCACCGCGAAAATAAGAAACAACAAAAAAAACCCCCCTACTGGTGGACAGATGAGATAGAAGGCCTACGGGAAGCAAGCCTCCGAGCTCGAAGGAATTATACGAGAAGCCAGGGCAACCTCGAGCTCAAAGCAATATACAAAGAAGCAAAAAATGTACTTAATAAAACTATAAGAAAAGAAAAAAAGGAAAGGTGGCAGACTTTAATAAATGCACTGGATGAAGATATATGGGGCGACGCGTATAAAATAATGATGAAGTCACTAAAGATAATCGCCCCGTATAAACTAAATGAGGACCAGCGGCGTGAATCAGCGGAGCTCCTCTTTCCCACTAAGGAGGAACAAACCTTTTTAAAGGTCTTCCCTACGGTGGAGGAGGAGTTCACCGAAGTCGAAATAAAAACCGCTGGTCAGGAAATCAAAACGGGGAAAAGCTCCCGGCCCCGACGGACTGCCGCCAGAGGCACTAAAGATAATAGCAACCGAGAAACCAGATTTGATCAAGAAGATATATAATGGATATATAAAGGGAAAACTGGGAAACCTCCCGATTCACCTTCCTCCTATAGGCCAATATGCCTCCTAGACTGCCTTGGCAAGTTTTACGAAAATCTTGTCAAGAAGAGGCTGGAAGGAATATTAGAAAATAGGAGAGCTCTATCCGATCAGCAATATGGATTTAGGAAAGGTCGATCGGCAGTCGATGCCGCAGTCTGGATAAGAGACGCGGCAAAAACAAGCAGAAAAAGATGGGTGGTTCTTGTTTTATTGGACATTAAAAATGCTTTCAATTCAGCAAACTGGGGTCTCATAGTCGACAGAATTGCCGAATTTGGGGCCCGGAGTACATGTCCAATATAATAAAGGACTACCTATCGGACAGAAGCGTATGCATATCAAAGAAAAATAAGATGAAGATGACTGCTGGAGTACCCCAAGGGTCAGTCCTGGGACCTACATTATGGAATATATTATATAATGGGGTACTAGAAGTAAACAAGACACACGGTGTAAGGGCAATTGCATACGCAGACGACCTAGCCCTACTTATTGAAGACGATGTGAATTGGGGTATCATTAATAAAACAAACAAAGCTATAGAGAAAACGGCAAAATGGATAGAGGAAAATGATTTAAAACTAGCAGTAGAGAAAACGGAAATAATAATCTTGAGGGGACCGCGGGACCGGAAAGACGTAACTTTCCGGTTCAAGGGCTCCGAGATAAGACCCCAGAAGACTACAAAATATTTAGGGATAAACTCTGACGACAAAATGACATTCGGATACCACATTCAAAAAGCATGTCGAAAAGCGGAAGAAAGGACTTCGGCTTTACACAAAATCATGCCAAATATAGGAGGCCCCGGATCACATAAAAGAATGGTCATATTACAATCGATAATGTCTATTATACTTTATGGGGCCCCAGTATGGCACGAGGTCCTAAGCAAAGCAAAATACAGAGACATGCTTCTCAAAACACAGAGAAAACCGCTGATCAGGGTGTGCGGCGCGTACAGAACCGTCTCAACCATTGCCCTACAGGTAATGGCCGGTTCCGTGCCGGTGCACATCTTGGCCAGCGAGAGGGTCCGGATGTACAATAGGGGCAACGGGGCTTTAGGTTCAGGACCAGAGGAAAGAAGGCGAAGCCTGGAAATGTGGCAGGATCAGTGGTCAGCGGAAAGAGGCAAGGCCGACTGGACGAGGGCCCTCATCCCAGATGTAGTGAGGTGGTACGACTGTAAACACAGGCGTGTCAATTACTACTTCACACAATTTTTGACGGGGCACGGATCATTCCGATCTTATACGTACCGTATAAAAAAGACCGAGGATGATCTGTGTGCCGAGTGTGGAGTGGTGGATGACCCGCGTCATGTGGTGTTCGTATGTCCTGCATATCAAGCAGGACGAACCTTGCTGCAGCTGGGCTTGGGGTCCCCCCTAGGCGAGCCGCACGAATTCATGAATAAAGCCATAGAAAACAAGACATACTTCGACCTGATCATTGATTTTGTTACAAAAACAATGAAGCATAAGGAGGAAAAGGAGAGAAGACTGCAACAACGATGATCTGTTCAAATACTTTTTAATCTGTTATTGTGTTGTCGGCATCAGTGGGGGAGACTATATACATCTCTCCTGCTGCGCCTTCCTTTTTATCAAATTTTTATCTATACAAATAAAATCCTTTTGTAATTTTAACCTGTCTTGTTATGTCCGTGTCCGTGGGGGTGACACTATACATCTCCCATCGCGGACGAAGTTTTTGGTTAATGTTATCTATTTTATTTATACATTATTTTATCTAATTTTAATTTACAATATTTTAACTTAAGTGGACAAAAGTTTGGACTTGTATTTTATCTTTTCTGTTCTTTTATTTAATGTATCGTACAGTGTGAATGTCCTGTGTTGTAATGCGAGTGTGAAAGAAGAGTAAATGAAAGATGAACGTATGGAGTTGCTCTTACCTGCTGTTCGGTCATTTTTTGTTAGCTCGCGGTGAGTGGCAGGATTTCACGGTTGTTCCGCCGGCCCATTGTTTTGTATGAGGACGGATGACTTCACGAACCGTCCTGTGCAGACGTGGGTTGAGCGGCACAACTGGGAGGTCAGGACAATCGCGGAGTGCACATGGAAAGTGCTAAACAGGAGATACGAGTAAAGCTGGCGGGTCTGAGCAATGCTCGCTAAGTGCGGTACCAGGCCCGTTGGTTGGAGGAAGAGGAGGTGAGTTTAGTTGGTAGGCGGCCCGGCACGGTGAAGCGTGGCGGGTCGAGTCCAACACACCAGGGACATCTTCCCTGACGGTCCATGAGATTCTCACCTCCCAAAAAAAAAAAAAAAAAAAAAAAAGGTCTACCTTTATAAAAATGAAAAATTTTGTAATCGTGATATTACTATTCATCCTACGAACTAGAATGTTAAAATGCTATTTATTCAGTACTCTGCTTTACGATGTTGAGGCATGGACTCTTAAATAGAGGAATGTTAAAAATCTTGAAAGCTCCGAGATATGGTGCTACCGCCGTATACTAAACATACGTTGGATAGATAAAATTACAAATGAAGAGGTAATACGGAGAATAAATAACGATCCATAAGTTATACTGAATATAAAAAAGAGAAAACTTGAATACTTAGGCCACCTGATGAGAGGACAAAAGTACATGTTCCTACAAAATGTAATGCAAGAAAAATTTCAAGCACGCAGAAATCCAGGCTGTAGAAGAATGTCCTGAATGAGAAATTTAAGAGAGTTGTTTAGCTGTACCACTAACAAATTATTTAAAACAGCAGTAAATAAAATTAGAATCGCCATAATGATATCCAATCTTCGATAGGAGCGGCACTCAAAGAAGAAGAATTAATTAGGATGCTTGATCTCGATTATTGAGGAATTCTATTTTATTATATTATTTTTTGGATTAGTTTTAATAGTTGTTTGGTCAGATCTGGTTCTGCTTACTTTAGGAGTTTGTTCGGTCTTTTGTTCTCTTTAATCTGGTGATTTTCTATTTTTTAATTTCCATTACGCTTCCTTTACCTTTTTCTCCTTAAAATTTGTTTCTTCGTTTGTCTTCACCTCTATGGCGATCCATCAGTCATAGAGGTAACGTCCATTTAGCAAATAGGGATCAAAAGTAATCTGCCCGTGTTTCCTTATGAATGTGTTATATTTTTATTAGTTCTTTTTTCTATTTTTCTTTGTCTTTAGATTATTCTCCATGTTTCTTTTTGTGTTCTGTAGAAGTCGTGTTTCGTGTATTTTTAGAAGATGTGCCAGTATTTTAAGGAGAGAGGAAAAACGCATACACCGAAAAAAGAAACGAGACTCGGAAAATGACATGTTAGGACGGCTCGAAAGCCATATGAGTCACGGAGAAACAAAAAAGTTCTACTATCAAATAAATAGTATTAGAAAAGAATTCAAACCAAGAATCAACTATTGTAATGATAAGGAAGGCAACTTACTTACCAACAAAGAGGACATCCTTTTACGATGGGTAGAGCACTTTCGAGATTTGCTGGAAGGGGAACCTACTAACAATATAGAGCTGGAATACCGAAATGAGGAACTCGTGGAACCCCCCTCGGTAGATGAAGTAAAAACATCTATAGAAAAACTAAGGAACCATAGGTCCCCAGGTAGCGATGGCATCCCAGCAGAGTTATTTAAGCACGGTGGAGAGCAGCTAACAAGGTGATGCGAGAAATTGTTTGTAGAATTTGGTCTGAGGAGGAAAATGCCAGAAGAATGGAGCTTAGGCTTAAAATTGCCCGTTACACAAAAAGGGAAACCAACTGGAATGCAATAATTACCGCGGAATAACTCTCCTAAATACAGCATACAAGATATTATCAAATATTTTGCACGAGAGATTAAAGCCTTATACTGAAATGTTTCTAGGGGAATATCAGGCAGGATTCAGGCCTGGACGTTCAACCATTAACCAGATCTTTACACTACGACAGATCTTCGAAAAACCGCAAGAGTTTAACATAGATATGTATCATATTTTTGTCGATTTTAAGCGGCATATGACAGTGTCTTAAGACCAAGTCTTTACAACGCTATGGATGAGTTAGGAATTCCAAAAAAAACTCATACGTTTAATAAAAGTGACAATGGCGAAGATGCTATCAGCAGTAAAAATTCAAAACGACTCGTCAACCCAATTTCAAATACATAAGGGGTTAAGGCAGGGAGATGCGCTGGCGTGTCAGCTTTTTAATGTCGCCTTAGAAAAAGTACGAGACGCTAATTTAAATAGCAGGGGAACAATATTTAATAGATCAGTCCAAATTCTAGCATATGCAGGCGACGTGGACATTATAACAAGAACTAGGGCGAGAACTGCGGAAATCTTAACCGAGCTAGTATCAGCAGCAGAACGAATGGGGTTACATATAAATCAAAATAAAACCAAATTCATGGCGACTAACACAAACACAAGAGCTAGAAATGTTGACACAAATTTAATCATCAATGACCAAAACTTCGAAGCAGTCAATGAGTTCATATATCTAAGGACATCGGTTAACCCCAATAATAATACATCTGAGGAAATAAAAAGGCGAATAATAATTGCAAACAGGTGTTATTATGGTCTATCAAAGTACTTAGCTAACAAACGTCTGTCTCAAAGAACTCGTATAAGGCTGTATAGAACACTGATAGTCCCCGTTCTCACATACGGGTCAGAGGCATGGACGCTAACGAAAACAGATGAATCCGCTCTATCCATTTTTGAAAGAAAGGTGCTACGCATGATATTTGGAGCGGTCTGTGAGAACGGAATATGGAGGCGTAGATATAACTTCGAACTGCAGAATATCTACAAGCATACGTTTGGTGGTAAAGATAATACCACTATAATTAAGCGAAACCGCCTGCAGTGGGCAGGACATGTAGCCCGGGCCCCTGAATCGAACGTGATAAAAAGATTTTAACAGCGCAACCTGTGGGAATGAGACGACGGGGTAGACCAAAGCTGAGGTGGATGGATGGGGTAACACAAGATGCGGAGAAGATTGGATTCGGCAACTGGAAAATTCAAGCAAGGGACAGAACAGAATGGCGTAGAAAGCTTGAGAAGGTCGAGGCCCTCTAAGGGCTGTAGCACCAAGATGATGATGATGTGCCAGTATTTTTTTTGTATCTGTCTAACTAAGGTATTCGTTTCATTTCTGATTAGTTTATAGTAGTTGTAGGCCTGTTGTGTTTGATGCGTTCTGTATTAAAAAAAAGTTTCTTCTCGTCTTTATATTTTGTCTTCAGTTCCTCTCTAAACCATAAGGTTTTCTTTAAATGTTGGTGTCATTACTTTCCTCTCTCGAAATGAATCTGTTGCTGCATTAATTGTGTTATTTTTGAGTTTTTTCCAGCTTTTCTTGATGTTATCATTTTTTAGTATTTTATTCTCAGCGATCTTCTCTGATATACTTTTTATGCATAGTTATTCCGTGGATTCTGTATTTAGTTCTTCAACTTTGATTTTTGTTTCTGTTGAAGCCGCTCTTTTCGATGCGACGTTTTTCAGGATGATTCTTACTTTTCGTAAAACTAGGTTATAAGTTCTTTATTCGTGCAGAAGTGTATTATCAGTTTTACATTTTTATTTTTAACATCAATTTTGCTTAATTAATTCCGGGCAATACCTAGTTGTATCAGCGGTAAAATATCCCAGTATTATCACACACATATAATCCGAAGTGTAAATAGTCCATAAATAGCGTACAATTGTATTATATAAAGTAATTATTAACCACATTTCAACATCCGTAAAAGCAACAATTTAACAGAACAAAGAATCATTTTCCATCAAAATCCATATATAAAGGATTTCTTTGTTGACCGGTTATTAGAATATAATTGCAATGTGACAGATGTTGGCTTCACGTACGAGCGGGTATCGCTGGCTACGTGACCGTTTTTAGAAATTGTTTCGTTTGATGCGGGTTTTTCATCATTTCAGAAAAAAAGGAAATTATGTTATTTACAATATTATAACGAAAAATGATACCATTTTATTTTATTTTTGTAATTTTTTTTTCAGATGCATCGCAATCATTAAGGCTTGTAAGTGGAATTAAATACGTATGATCGATTTCGTCAGCGCAATATATATATATATATATATATAATAAATATATATATATAATATATATATATATATATATATATATATATATATATATATATACAATGAATACTGGATATTCGTTACTGTCAACAAACAACAAAGTTTATTGGGGCTGCAGTCAGAAGTTTGGCCGGGATGTTACAGAAACACTCTTTTGACTTTTGGTCTAGCTTTCGAAATTGTTTAATTCCTTTATCAAGACATAGTTGTTGAGATTATTTGTAAGAAGCTATGATACTCAACATTAATAACAAACATATAAACTAAACTTATACAATAATGGATACAATACATTTTAAAATTTAGTTAAAAATAATAAAAGTTCTAAAAATTCGTTTTCTACATCTTCTTGGTGTGTTTTAACTGACCCACACTTGGTATATATATATATATATATATATATATATATATATATATATATATATATATAATTATTAAACGAATATACATGGTTTCTAACGACATTATAAAAAAACCATAAAATTGAGCCAAATGAAGACATTGGTGCAAAAAGAAGGCAGCTCCAAATTTTTACGATTTTTAAATTTTATCGATGTACGTTAATTCAGACGCTCTACTTATTGGCAAAAACGAGGCAGAGGATGATATTTTATCCAATTCGTTGCACCAACTTTAGTCGGTATTATCTGTATTTTAACCTCTATTGCATAAATGACCCAAATGGGAACTCAAAATATAAAATTTCCATGAGTATTAAATGTTATCGACCATTTTAACCGCGTACACGCCTTATTCCTCTTGACAACATTATTCGTTCATATACCATTTTTTTGAAATACTTGCACGTCACGATTTATAAAAAGTGACGTCACTTGTATTTAAAATTTCCAGAACATCAACCTTATAGTTCAAATTTTCCTAACACAGCTAATAATATGAAACCCATACGGAACTGTTCGATCTTTCATAGGTGTCAACATAGTGTAATAATCAGAAAAATGTAATCATCATTATATTGGAAATTTTAGAATTATATTGATTAAATAACCAAAAATATTTGTAATTATTAATAATATAAATTTTATGAAATAACTCCTAAAGTCTAACATTCCAAAAAATTATAATTTTAAATAAATATATTAGACAATACTTCAAATTTTATTGACAGTTGAGCATGTGGCACAAGTGTATTAAGTGTTGCCGCTTTTTAAGGTAGAAATTTTGTTTATGTTTTGATTTCTTACACAATTTGATCATCATAATATAATATATATTAATAAATTGTATTTATAAATACATATTACATTTAGATTAACAGTTTTAAAAACCAATTATTGTTGTTTATTTTGATTGTGATATACCAAAACAAATAAGTAGTCTGTAGAAAGCTGACAAGCTTTCATATAAGATAGAGTATTTTGAACAATAAATAATGGCGGAATGTTTTTACTATTAAAGCCCTAAACAAAGTAAGTTTGAAATTTAGAATTTATTATTTTGTATTAAATTGTTTTCTTTTGTATTTTAATGTGTTGCAGTAGTCTTAAAACTAAGTGTATTTACTGTTAATATAATAGTTTGACAAATAGTTGACATTTTAAAAATTCCTCACTTACTAACTATTCTGATGTGGGTTTCTATCGAGACCTGAAGATGCTTTGCATATGACAGAAAGCCAAACCGGTCGTCTGGATAGTTAAATTAAATTGATTGTGAGTAAGTCTTATTTATTATTTCTTTACCTATTTGATAACGAATATTTGCTTCATGTATACAACCCTCGAACTCCATTGAGTTAGTTGAGAAGGTTGTTCCAAGGCCTCGAGACAATCCTTAATCGATGCGAATCTATCTGATAACTTAGAAATTAAATCAGCTAATTTATTGAATTGATCCTCGAATGTACAACAACTATTAAATACGATTCTTACTGATTTAGATTTTGTCCTAGTTATTTATCTAACTTCTTGTGCAATATTTAGACATTGAATCTGAATACAAATATAAACAGGTTCGTTTGAACTACCTTCTATAATTATTACAGCAGCATCCAGTTCAAATAATTCTAATATCACACCCATTTTTGATGTTAATAGAATTTTTTATATCTTAGAAGGGTAATACTGCAATCTAAATGAATCACAATTTTATTTGTGTTATTTCCATGCTTCTAAACCATTTTTGGGATCATATAAATCCCTAAAGTTTTTAAAATCATATGCTTACAAGAGGAATTATGAAAAAAATTTAAGGAAGAGCCAGAAAAATTGTTTTTGTATACGGCTGTATATACTAGCCGTCAATGAAATCAGTTTTTGTCTAAAATTTTGCAGACCAACGTAACGAAAACTCATTAATTAGAGATTTAGTAAATCTTCGTCAAGCCCTAAACTAAAATGTTTTCATCATTTTCATGAAAAGTCACGAGTCTTTGAAATACTATTTCAAATCACATTGAATTGCACACAGAATATGAGGAAGTTAAAAAAAGTAAAAAAGAATTTTTCCAACAAGCTCTAACCATATTTTTGGCAGGTGTAAGAGAACTTCTAGGATCAACAATTTGATCCATGTAACCACCGAATCCCGCTCTGCTATCCGATATATTCAGAAAAAAAATAATATTAGATATCTCAAAAAATCTCATAATTATTGCTTATCATCTTCTAACAAATAACCTGCCACTTCACAAACGACACAATTTAACTCATACACCCGCTCCTACACAATGCCCAAGCCCCAATGGCCACAGCCAATCTTTAGGCCAAATCAAATGCCTTTGCAACAACAGCCATTCAACAATAATTCAAGAGAGACATTTTAACCCTCTAGATTCTAACAAAATCAACAAA
>OU898280.1:119139249-119190256 GCA_918026665.1 Diabrotica balteata
AGATGAGAGCAAGTTATTAGTAATTGAACACATTAATTATTTCCCTCGTGTTCCTTCACATTAATGCTGTTCTGATAAAGCTAGGGAATATCTGGATTCATCATTGAATGTGAAAAAAAAATGTATGAAGTATACAAAACTTTTGTAGATGAAAAACAAGTACAACCAGTATTATAATCTGCAAATCGACAAATCTTTTGCAAATAATTTTAACCTATATTTTTACATTCCCAAGAAGGATAGGTGCGATTTGTGTGAATAGTATCGTTATTGGTACGGGAGAATAGGTGTTCTGATAAAAAACGTACCATATTTCAGAAACTTAATGATGAAAAGAATGCTTCTCGAGAAAAAAGAAATCGTGACAGAGTAGGACTCACTCCAGTGTTGTCTTTCGATCTCCAAAATATGCTAAGCTTACCGCAGAAGTTTGTTAATTTTCTTACAGCATAAAGATATAACCCTAAGAAATACTTATGAATTTTTTGAAAATTTTTGAATTTACAGTTTTGCCACAAATATGGAAAAAATAATATTTTCCGGCTTATAATAAAGCTACCGGTAAGAAACCGAAAAAAAATTATTAACAACATATATATAAAATTGTAAAAGTGGAAAATATATGCAATAAAACGTTGAATATTTTTTCCTAAACATATGAAAAATCTCGTTAAACAAGAATTATAGTAGGTATTGATAGTGGCCATTTTCAACGTTAAATTCAGTCTTCTAGATATCTTCTTTCTTCATTTTAATTTGATGGAATCCGCTGGCTACATCTGGGTGGCTAAGTATTGGTAGCGTCCTAGTTTGTCCAAAATATCTGTTATATTTGGAATTGGATGTAGATCATCGATGGTTTTCTCGTTGACCTTCCTGTAGTCGACAACTATTCGCCATTTAATTTTTCTTGGGGCATCTGGTTTCTTTAGAATCACCCACATTGGGAATGACCAGGGCAATTGACTTGGTTTGATGATTTTTGGATCGATCATACGTATGGATGTGTGGATACTGATTTGACTTGGTGTAAACCGGAACTTCATCTCCTTTTCGTACATAGTGTTTTATTTGGTTAGTAAATGTTAACTGACTGTCTGAATGATGAAATATGAATGATGCAAACTTCCTGCACTGTCGTCTTCGGTGAGTTTCGTCTTTTGTATTAAAATGATCGGTTCTTAGGAAAGGATCGACATCTCTTAGATTGATTGGTTGACTTTTTATGGGATCAGTTATTGCTACTTGAATGATTTCATCGGTGTTATTGACTAGCTCGGTCCTATAATATCGACTAAACTATCAGTCCAGGCAAGTTGATTACATGCGACGGTGAGAGTTTCTCTTAGGATGGCACTTTCGACTTCTTGTCTTGGGATGACAATTTTACCTAATGTTTAGTTTAGTGAAAATTTGACTTGTTTAATTGTTTAGGTCTCTTGGTGGACTGTATAGAATTGGGCTTTATGTGTGGCATAGTAATTAATAGGAAGAATAGAATGCTCTCTTGTAAGAGTAGCTTGGGTAAAATCGAGATTTGCTTTTAGAAGCATTAAGATTAAGACCATCAAATGTCTTGCGAACTTTGAAAAGATCAAATTTTAAGTTAATATTTGAGTTAAATTCGGGTAAAATTGGAATTTCTACACAATAATCTTCTGAATGATTCTAAAAAATTGATATAGCAAGTGGTTCATATTATATACATTTTTGTAGAATTTATTGGCTGTATCAGTAAAAAGGAAATATTTAGTGGCTCTTGTATCAATAAGAAGTTTAGGAGGGGGTAAAGGGATTAGAAGAAACCATAAAGGTTGGACTGTATATTTTGCGCTGGTTATGAACTTCTTATTAAAATAAACTTGAATAAATTAATTAAAACTTTGACAGAATGAAAAACGTGTTTGTCAACTTGAAAGAAACAATTCGTTGAAATAAACTTGAATAAATTAATTAAAACTTTGACAGAATGAAAAACGTGTTTGTTAACTTGAAAGGAACAATTTATTCTGACATTTACAATGTGCCAATTTTGCACTAGTTGGCATGTAATTTGAAGTCCAAACAGGGGGATTTTAAATTTTAATGTAAGGAAGCTATCTTTTGTGAGCAAGGGAATGCAATTCTACTAAGTTTTTCTTTTTCTTTTTGGAATCTTTGAAAATTTACATCTTCGTCCTCATATTCTTGTATTTTTTGTTCATAGTAAGAGTAATCTTGGTATGTGTCTATATACCTTCATCATAATTGCTCTTGTTGTTCGATATTAAAGAGCTCTTCTGCCGTGAGTCGGAGGCTGTTTGGCGTGTGAATACGTTAATAGGTGTTGGCTTATATGACTGAGGTGGATCTGGTTTATGAAAATTGTGTTGGTTAGTTGTAGAATTTTGTGCATATTGAGTGATTTGTTGATTTTGTTAGAATCTAGAGGGTTAAAATGTCTCTCTTGAATTATTGTTGAATGGCTGTTGTTGCAAAGGCATTTGATTTGGCCTAAAGATTGGCTGTGGCCATTGGGGCTTGGGCATTGTGTAGGAGCGGGTGTATGAGTTAAATTGTGTCGTTTGTGAAGTGGCAGGTTATTTGTTAGAAGATGATAAGCAATAATTATGAGATTTTTTGAGATATCTAATATTATTTTTTTTTCTGAATATATCGGATAGCAGAGCGGGATTCGGTGGTTACATGGATCAAATTGTTGATCCTAGAAGTTCTCTTACACCTGCCAAAAATATGGTTAGAGCTTGTTGGAAAAATTCTTTTTTACTTTTTTTAACTTCCTCATGTTCTGTGTGCAATTCAATGTGATTTGAAATAGTATTTCAAAGACTCGTGACTTTTTCATGAAAATGATGAACATTTTAGTTTAGGGCTTGACGAAGATTTACTAAATCTCTAATTAATGAGTTTTCGTTACGTTGGTCTGCAAAATTTTAGACAAAAACTGATTTCATTGACGGCTAGTATATACAGCCGTATACAAAAACAATTTTTCTGGCTCTTCCTTAAATTTTTTTCATAATTCCTCTTGTAAGCATATGATTTTAAAAACTTTAGGGATTTATATGATCCCAAAAATGGTTTAGAAGCATGGAAATAACACAAATAAAATTGTGATTCATTTAGATTGCAGTATTACCCTTCTAAGATATAAAAAATTCTATTAACATCAAAAATGGGTGTGATATTAGAATTATTTGAACTGGATGCTGCTGTAATAATTATAGAAGGTAGTTCAAACGAACCTGTTTATATTTGTATTCAGATTCAATGTCTAAATATTGCACAAGAAGTTAGATAAATAACTAGGACAAAATCTAAGTCAGTAAGAATCGTATTTAATAGTTGTTGTACATTCGAGGATCAATTCAATAAATTAGCTGATTTAATTTCTAAGTTATCAGATAGATTCGCATCGATTAAGGATTGTCTCGAGGCCTTGGAACAACCTTCTCAAACTAACTCAATGGAGTTCGAGGATTGTATACATGAAGCAAATATTCGTTATCAAATAGGTAAAGAAATAATAAATAAGACTTACTCACAATCAATTTAATTTAACTATCCAGACGACCGGTTTGGCTTTCTGTAATATGCAAAGCATCTTCAGGTCTCGATAGAACCCCACATCAGAATAGTTAGTAAGTGAGGAATTTTTAAAATGTCAACTATTTGTCAAACTATTATATTAACAGTAAATACACTTAGTTTTAAGACTACTGCAACACATTAAAATACATAAGAAAACAATTTAATACAAAATAATAAATTCTAAATTTCAAACTTACTTTGTTTAGGGCTTTAATAGTAAAAACATTCCGCCATTATTTATTGTTCAAAATACTCTATCTTATATGAAAGCTTGTCAGCTTTCTACAGACTATTTATTTGTTTTGGCATATCACAATCAAAATAAACAACAATAGTTTGTTTTTAAAGCTGTTAATCTAAATGTAATATGTATTTATAAATACAATTTATTAATATATATTATATTATGATCAAATTGTGTAAGAAATCAAAACATAAACAAAATTTCTACCTTAAAAAGCAGCAAAACTTTATACACTTGTGCCACACGCTCAACTGTCAATAAAATTTGAAGTATTGTCTAATATATTTAATTAAAATTATTGTTTTTTGGAATGTTAGACTTTAAGAGTTATTTCATAAAATTTATATTATTAATAATTACAAATATTTTTGGTTATTTAATCAATATAATTCTAAAATTTCCAATATAATGATGATTACATTTTTCTGATTATTACACTATGTTGACGCCTATGAAAGATCGAACAGTTCCGTATGGGTTTCATATTATTAGCTGTGTTAGGAAAATTTGAACTATAAGGTTGATGTTCTGGAAATTTTAAATACAAGTGACGTCACTTTGTATAAATCGTGACGTGCAAGTATTTCAAAAAAATGGTATATGAACGAATAATGTTGTCAAGAGGGAATAAGGCGTGTACGCGGTTAAAATGGTCGATAACATTTAATACTCATGGAAATTTTATATTTTGAGTTCCCATTTGGGTCATTTATGCAATAGAGGTTAAAATACAGATAATACCGACTAAATGTATGGTGCAAACGAACTTGGATAAAATATATCATACCTCTGGCCTTCGTTTTTGCACCAATAAGTAGAGCGTCTGAATTAACGTACATCGATTAAAATTTAAAAATCGTAAAAATTTGGAGCTGCCTTCTTTTTGCACCAATGTCTTCATTTGGCTCAATTTTATGGTTTTTTTATAATGTCGTTAGAAACCATGTATATTCGTTTAATAATTATATATATATATATATATATATATATATATATATATATATATATATATATATATATACCAAGTGTGGGTCAGTTAAAACACACCAAGAAGATGTAGAAAACGAATTTTTAGAACTTTTATTATTTTTAACTAAATTTTAAAATGTATTGTATCCATTATTGTATAAGTTATAGTTTATATGTTTGTTATTAATGTTGAGTATCATAGCTTCTTACAAATAATCTCAACAACTATGTCTTGATAAAGGAATTAAACAATTTCGAAAGCTAGACCAAAAGTCAAAAGAGTGTTTCTGTAACATCCCGGCCAAACTTCTGACTGCAGCCCCAATAAACTTTGTTGTTTGTTGACAGTAACGAATATCCAGTATTCATTGATATATATATAATATAATATATAATATATATATATATATATATATATATATATAATATATATATATATTGCGCTGACGAAATCGATCATACGTATTTAATTCCACTTACAAGCCTTAATGATTGCGATGCATCTGAAAAAAAAATTACAAAAATAAAATAAAATGGTATCATTTTTCGTTATAATATTGTAAATAACATAATTTCCTTTTTTTCTGAAATGATGAAAAACCCGCATCAAACGAAACAATTTCTAAAAACGGTCACGTAGCCAGCGATACCCGCTCGTACGTGAAGCCAACATCTGTCACATTGCAATTATATTCTAATAACCGGTCAACAAAGAAATCCTTTATATATGGATTTTGATGGAAAATGATTCTTTGTTCTGTTAAATTGTTGCTTTTACGGATGTTGAAATGTGGTTAATAATTACTTTATATAATACAATTGTACGCTATTTATGGACTATTTACACTTCGGATTATATGTGTGTGATAATACTGGGATATTTGACCGCTGATACAACTAGGTATTGCCCGGAATTAATTAAGCAAAATTGATGTTAAAAATAAAAATGTAAAACTGATAATACACTTCTGCACGAATAAAGAACTTATAACCTAGTATTACGAAAAGTAAGAATCATCCTGAAAAACGTCGCATCGAAGAGAGCGGCTTCAACAGAAACAAAAATCAAAGTTGAAGAACTAAATACAGAATCCACGGAATAACTATGCATAAAAAGAATATCAGAGAAGATCGCTGAGAATAAAATACTAAAAAATAATAACATCAAGAAAAGCTGGAAAAAACTCAAAAATAACACAATTAATGCAGCAACAGATTCATTTCGAGAGAGGAAAGTAATGACACCAACATTTAAAGAAAACCTTATGGTTTAGAGAGGAACTGAAGACAAAATATAAAGACGAGAAAAAACTTTTTTTTAATACAGAACGCATCAAACACAACAAGCATACAACTACTATAAACTAATCAGAAATGAAACGAATACCTTAGTTAGACCGATACAAAAACTATATTGGCAGATCTTTTCTAAATAGACGGAACAGAAAAAAGAAACATGCAGAATAATCAGAGGACAAAGAAAGTAGAAAAAAGAACTAATAAAAACATTCATAAGGAAATACAGCAGACTACTTTTGATCCCTATTTGCTAAATGGACGTCACCTCTATGACTGATGGACCGCCATAGAGGTAACGACAAAGGAAGAAAAAAATATTAAGGAGAAAAAGGTAAAGGAAGCGTAATGGAAATTAAAAAATAGAAAATCACCAGTAGAGAACAAAATACCGAACAAACCCCTAAAGTAAGCAGAACCAGATCTAAAGACTGATATGTTTTTTTACACACTTATGACAAGTCAAAAGAAAAGACAAAAAAGTATTTTTGAAGTGTGTATATTTTAATAATTCCTAGCTGAGCGCTTTCGGCTTTACAAAGCCATCATCGGAACTATGGTCAATTTATAAATATTACTCCAATGGAGAGATCTCATCTCAAGAACCCGTACCACGACAAATTTATTAGCTCTATTCTGTCTTCCTTCCTTACAGCAAACAATGGTCGGGTTCTTACACCCGTACCATGACAAAAATTTTTTAATGTGTCTGTGAAGTCCAGTGTCGGTTTTTTGTATGTTTTTTAAAAATTTTTAACAACTAATTAAAAAAAATTAAAATTTCAACAAATAAGGAAATGAGATCTCTCCATTGTAGTGGTATTTATAAATTGACCATAACTCCGATGATGGCTTTGTAAAGCCGAAAGCGCTCAGCTAGGAATTATTAAAATATACACACTTCAAAAATACTTCTATGCCTTTTCTTTTGAAGAACCAGATCTGACCAAACAACTATTAAAACTAATCCAAAAAACAATATAATAAAACAGAATTCCACAACAATCGAGATCAAGCATCCTAATTAATTCTTCTTCTTTGAGTGCCGCTCCTATCAGAGATTGAATATCATTAGGGCGAATCTAATTTTATTTACTGCTGTTTTGAATAATTCGTTAGTGGTACAGCCAAACCACTCTCTTAAATTTCTCATTCAGGACATTCTTCTACAGCCTGGATTTCTGCGTGCTTGGAATTTTCCTTGCATTACATTTTGTAGAACATGTACTTTTGTCCTCTCATCAGGTGGTCTAAGTATTCAAGTTTTCTCTTTTTATATTCAGTATAACTTCTGAATCGTTATGTATTCTGCGTATTTCCTCTTCATTTGTAATTTTATCCATCCAACGTATGTTTAGTATACAGCGGTAGCTCCACATCTCAAAGCTTTTAAAATTTTTAACATTCCTCTGTTTAAGAGTCCATGTATCAACATCGTAAAGTAGAGTACTGAATACATAGCATTTTAACATTCTAGTTCGTAGATGAATACTAATATCACGATTATAAAATTTTTAATTTTTATAAAGGTAGACCCTAAATTCCAATACGTCTTTTTATCTGGTGATTTTGGTCACCTATTTTATTGATGAGGGTTCCCAAGTATTTGTATTCGCTTACTTTTTCGAGTTGGGTACCGTTTATTGCGATACTAGTATCATGTATTGAATTCATACTGAAGGTCATAATATTTGGTTTTTTTGACGTTCATCCTTTCTTCTTCTTAACGTGCTCTATTAAGTCCCCTTGACGTTGGCGATTAACATGACGAAACTGTCTCTGTCTCGAGCTATTCTAAAGAGTTGCTCAGCTTTCCTTATTCCTGTCCATTCTCTGATATTCTTCAACCAAGAGGCCTGCTTTCTACCAATTCCTCTGCGTCCTTCGATTTTACCCATCATAATAAAATTAAGAATATCATATAGATCTCTCTCCCCTTACTACGTGTCCAAAATAGGCCATCTTTCTACATTTAATGTTATCAAGCAGCTCGCGAGCAGCATTTGCTCTCTCAAGGACTGACACATTTGTCAGCATAGCCGTCCAGGAATTTTTAGTATACGTCTGTGCAGCCACATTTCAAAGGCCTGACTAAATAAAAGTATAAGAGGACTGACTAAATGTAGCATGTAACCATGCGCTTTCGAAGTTGAAGTTGCAAGTTATCATTACAGAAGAATGACCTCATTTTTAAAAATGTCGTGCAGGCTATCTCGATTCTACATTCTACATTGTTCTACCGTTCATCCTTATGACGTAGTTATTACATATCCCATTCATACTTTCAACTAGATGTTGTAGATCTTGCACTGTTCTTGCCTTATCACAGTATCGTCAGCATATCGGATGTTATTGATAACTTCTCCATTGACTATTATCCCTTCGTTTGCATGTGAGAGAGCTTCTTGGCGTATTTGTTCGCTGTAGATATTAAACAAGAGCGGTGACAATATACAACCCTGTCGTACTCCTCTACGTATTTCTATTTCGTCCGATCCTAATTTATACCTCTCTCTAAAAAGTGAGACAAATCGTACCCCAGAAAATTACAGATAAATTAATTTATTAAACATAACACTGAAATTAACAATTTAAAAAAAGACTAGCTTAATCATACAACGATTTTATATTTATAATGAGGCAAATGCAAAAAATTACTAGAATACAACAAACCGACATATTTATGTTTTGGTGGACCTTAAAGAGACATTTGACCGGGACCAAGTTAAAGGACTTTATCCACTTGTTGTACGTAAGAGAGATACCTCTAGGAATAATCAACACGATCAAAAATATATACTAAAGCCACACAATAAAAGCAAAAGTAGAAGAATACCTAACGGATCCTATTGAAGCTGGCAATGGTATAAGACAGGGAGATAGCCTGAGTACTCTCT
Organism: Diabrotica balteata; assembly: GCA_918026665.1. NCBI lineage: Eukaryota > Metazoa > Arthropoda > Insecta > Coleoptera > Chrysomelidae > Diabrotica > Diabrotica balteata. The sequence goes on from OU898280.1 coordinate 119,148,247, forward strand.
TATTATAGATGAGATAATAAAAGAAGTAGCAACTTAAAAAGAATACAAAATGGGAGAAAAACAACTTAAAATAGGCTGCTATGCAGACGATGGAATACTATTTCTGAGAGTAAAAATTATTTATAACATATGCTGCGCCAATTTAATATACCCGCCAGAAAATTGAACATATCAATTTAGCAAAAAATGACAAAGTGGATGGTAATAACAGGAAATTTACCAAAATATAAATTGAAGCTGGAAGGTCAGATAATAGAAAAAATGATGGATTTTAAATAACTAGTCATCACATAATGTATCTGCAGGTAGCTGAAAACATATGTCGAAAATCAAATAAGTAGAGCAAATTAAGCTACAGGTTGCCTAAATGGAAGAATATGGAGAAATAAAATATAGGAAAACAAATGAAAGGCAGAATGACAAAACAGTCATCAGACCAATCACAACATACATGGCAGAAACACGAGGACAAAAAGCATGATAGAACAGCAGAGATGAAAATACTTAGCAGAGATCAAACACTTAAAAAGTAGAATGTACTGATCATATAAGCTGAATCACAACAAATATAGTAGCAAAGAAGGAAAGAGACAGTACTCCAATAGGAAGACGATCAGTAGTAAGACCAGGAAAATGATGAAACGACAACTAACCGGAGGCACATTGAAAAACAGACAATTATGTCTACATAAAAAGAAACAGAAGAAGATTGTTGGTGCATATTTATTTTCATGGTTTGACGATTTTAACAATTATGTACATAAAGCCCATTTTTTTAATGTATTAAACAAATTTGAAAATTGGTGAACGGTGCAAAAACTTTTGCCAGCTTTCCCATATTTGTGCTTGGTAGGTAATTATCAGGTATGGAGATATAAATTTCTATTTACATCCGCACGTACAACATATTTACCTTATTAGTTTAGTCACGATATAGAGCTAAAAAGATCAGTAAGTTCTTCAGAGCTGTGGCACTATGACGGTGGGTCTATGTTCTATTTTGGTTATGGCGCATCCGAACTTCATGTCCAATGTGCATATAAACGACAGCGTCTGTTATACCTACTGCTCACTATAATTATAAATACATTTCTCGAAAATAAATAGGAAAGTTTATTATAACTCGTGGGACTTACGATTGAATTATATTTTCAGAATGACCAATACATTTATTCCAAATTTAGTGTTTACGAAACTGTTTCTAATTTATCGATAGTATTCCAAACAATTACTACTAATTGTTCTTCAATATGTTTTATGCTGAATCCAAAAGATTTGATAATTCTTATATATAGCCTTTTGTCGATGCAGCGAAGGGGTGGTCATGTAGTGAGAATGGAGAGTGAAAAATTGCCAAAAAGAGCCCTAGATAGTAAAATCCAGGGTGCAAGACCAAAAGCCTCGAAAAAAATAAGAGGATAAAGTGATAGTGGACGCGCAAAATCTGCTAGATGTAAGAAACTGGAGCAGATCGGTGCAGAACCAGCTAGGTTGGTGGCATAGTTTGTAGTAGGCCAAGGCTCCATTTGAACTGTAGCGTCATTAGAGAGACAGAGAGAGAGATAGAGAAAGAGAGAGGGAGAGAGAGAGAGAGATAGAGAGAGCGTTCTTTGTATTCATTAGAAAATAGCACAATATTTATTGTTACTGGCGAGAAATCCCTAAACTCGAAGAACTGATATCTTGTCGAAGGTTTATGGAAATGATGAAGTTCTTGAGGAAACTGGTGAATTAAATTTTCGATAGTTAAAAAAATAGTTATACATTTGAACTATAAATTGAATGGTATGGATGCAAAATTTACATTATCCACGTTTCTCAACTTTCGGAAAAATGAGAAAAACTGTTTAATATTGAAGGCCATGGTATAATGCTTCAATTTTTTTTGTGTAATAACTTCGTTGTAATAGAAACTGTTTGCCTAAACTTTATGGGGGTACTTAATGAACATTGTTTTGTAAATTTAATTTAAAATTTAGACAATGTGAGTTTTGTACCAAAATTTGGTTAACTGTGAGTTTTACACCAAAATCTCATGGATAATGTTAGTTATGATGCATAATATTTGAACTTTGCTTTATTTATATTTTAACGTTAAATTTGAAAACTAAAACCAAGAAAATAGGGTGATTTATATTGTTGATTTTTGTGGATTGTGTGTGTGTGTGTGTAGTTTTTATTTCATGACTAAAGACATAGTCCATTAGCCTATTATGTTTTGAGTTATTAATTAATTTTTTAAAGAATTGTTATAGAGAGAACCCGTAACAACAATAAAATCTTATCTTCTATTGACTTACATATAAGTACGTACCTATATATTTTTTTTATTTTTTTATTTTTTTTTATTTTATTTATTTTTTTTATTATTTTTTTTTTATTTTTTTTATTTTTATTTTTTTAATTTTTAGTTTTTTTTACTAGAGGGAAAAGGAAAATATATGGTTTTGCTGACTTATTACATACGCCTAGGGGTCTATCAAGGCGATTTGCACAACACAAAATTAGACCACTGATAGAAAGGTTAACAACTGGGTTAAAACAAAGGACTTCTATAACTAACGTTTTATGTTTGAAATATATACACTGTTACCATAATACATTTAGAAATTCAATTTCATTTCACGTACGTGGCGAAAAATTATTTCATATATATGCAAGTTATTGGTTTTTATTAAATCTGATAAATTCAAAGGTCTTTTAATTAGAATTTTCCTTATTGATATACTCGTATATTTTTATTATAAATTGTTTTATACATCGTGTATTTAATGAGCAATTTAAAACTAAATGCTCAATTGAGCCTTCTTCGCCACATTCGCAAAATGGAGTTTCAGCTAAATTAATTCTGAATTTATGTAACGGAGACAGAGCATGATTAAATCTTATTCTATATAGTATTCTAATCATATCTTTATTAAAATTTGAGTCTTTAAACCACGTTGAGGACTGTGTTTTTGGTTTTATATCTTTATAATATAATCCTTTGTTGGACAAATTGTACATTGTTTGCCATGAATTTAACATTTTTTTCCTTAGATGAGAATTAAGATCTTCAATTACACATTTATATTCTGATTCTTTAGATGGTTCAGTATATTTAGCAATTTTGTCTACTCTTTCATTATTTAACCTTCCACGGCTGGCGCGCGGACAAAATCTCCGCACCGATCTAAACTTCTCAATATTTCAAAAACTACCCACCCTTTTTTCTGGTCCGCCCATGTACCTCCCACAAATGATAATTGATTTATTTATACCAAGCTTCAGTCGCATCCTGTTCGTTGATGTATGCCTTCAAGTCGACGACGAGAATGAAAATATTGAGTACGACGATGACGAAGAAGAAAATAACATAGAACAAATGAATGAAAATAGTGATACAGAACAAGAAATTCTCTGATACGGAAGGTGCTGAATTGATGGTTTCTGCTGGGCCTTTCTTTCTTGGTAAAGACACAACTACTAAATGGATGAAACATATTCCTCCAAGAAATGTTAGAACACGTTCAGAAAACTTAATTACGCATTTGCCAGGTGCTAAAGAAGTTACCAAGAATTTAAAAGGTGAACTAGATATTTGGAAATATTTTTTAACGATACCATGATAAACATTATTGTTGAATGTACAAACAAACATATTAGACACTCCAAGAAAACTATAATCGAGAGAGAAACGCAAAGGAAACAGATGCTTAAGAAATTCGTGCTTTTATTGGTTTACTCTATTTGGCAGGTGTTTTGAAAAGTGGCAGGTTAAGCACAGACGAACTTTGGAATGAAGACGGTACAGGAATTGAGATGTTTCGACTAACAATGTCCAGATACCGATTTAAATTTTTACTACAACACCTTAGGGTTGATGATATAGATTCACGTGAGGAAAGAAAACTATTAGATAAATTTTGTCCCATACGAGAGATTTTTGAAATGTTTACTTTCAATTGTAAAAACGGTTATACGCCGTTTGAATACGTCACAATAGATGAAAAATTGGAGGCATTTAGAGGTCGATGTAGTTTTAAACAGTATATACCTAATAAACCAAATAAATATGGATTAAAAATTTTTGCGCTAGCAGATTCCAAGACCTTTTATACCTGCAATTTGGAGCCATATTTGGGGCAACAACCACCAGGTCCTTTTGTTGTAAGTAATTCTCCATCGAAAGTTGTAAAGAGATTATGTGAGCCTCTAAGAGGAACAAAACGGAACATTACTGCGGACAATTGGTTTTCAAGCATACCAATAGTCCAAACCTTGCTTCGTGATTACAAACTTACATTTTTAGGAACGTGTCGCAAGAATAAGAAGGAATTACCCCATGAATTTTCTAAACCTATAAGCAGATCTATTCGATCCAGCATGTTTGCTTTTTATGATGATATTACTTTGGTGTCCTATATACCAAAAAGGAACAAAAACGTACTCCTCCTGTCTAGTTTACATCATGACGATACAATTGATGAGGATTCCATGAAACCCGAAATGATTCTTGACTACAATTCTACAAAGGGAGGAGTTGACACAGTAGACAAGTTATGTGCTGCCTATGACTGCGCTAGGAATACTCGACGATGGCCAATGGTAATTTTTTATTCCATGCTAAATGTAGCTGGTATAAACTCAATGGTCCTTTTTTATTGTAATAATAACGAGATTCGTTTACCACTAAGACAGTTTTTGCACAATTTAGCATTCGCTCTGATTGAACCGCAGCTTAACGTTTGTGCTTGTCAAGCCAATATACCACGTATCATGTCAGCGAGAATAAAAGAAATCACTAAGGTAGATCCTGTAAATCACCCTCAACATATTCCAGAACGTAGTAGAGGCAGATGTGACTTTTGTGACAGAATAAAAAACAGACCTACCAGTCGCAAATGCAAACAATGTGGAAAATTTATGTGTGGTGAACACACTGTCTATACTTGCCCAAATTGTTTTGAGGATAATTTTTTTGAATAGATTTAAAACATATATATGTATTTTCTTAACAAACATTAAAACTTTTATATTCTAATCAGTTGTTTTGATTTTTAATAATTTTTTTTAGAATGTATTCCCGATATTACATATTTTGAAATTTTATAACATTTTACTCAGAATAAATGCTCAAGCTGTATTTTATCATTTTCAAATAGTTGATTAACATCTACTTAAATTATTTCCGAAGATGGGAGAACAAATTTAAGCCAAAATGTTTGACAAAAATATATGCGGACAAATACTCCACGCGCCAGCCGCAGTGTCCAGATTATAAGCGCCAGCCGTGGAAGGTTAATATTCCACAATGAGCAGTATAAAATATATACTATTTTATATTGCCTTGGTATAAACTGCTAGTAGTGTTAACATCCTTAATTCTTTAAAATGACTTCTACAATTTTTCCTGTATACGACCAAAATATTTATTACCTAGAATATCGACTGTAGGTCCTCAGAAGAAGAAAAGTCATAAGGTTATTACTTTAAAACTCTCCAAAGAAGGAGCTTTATTTAAATAATTTATAAGTGTATAAAGTCTTATAAAGATTAAAAAAATAAGAAGAAAGTAATAATAAAATTTGATTTTAGGAAATAGAGTAATATTTGCCCTCTAAAAAAGAACCAAAAAATATTTTCCGTACAAGAAGAAGATTTACGATGTTGATTACTGCTATAAGCGATTTTTCGAGCGGGTGTGACTCGCTCCAATAAGTTTCTGGCACACGACTCCTACAGTTTTTCCTTACTTTTTGTGATATATGATACAAAACAACATGTGGTATTTTTATTACTTAATGGACTCTTGTAATCTCAACTTTAATAAATATTATTAATTTAATTGTAGATTGTTTAATCAGTTGTATTTTAAAATAAATAACACACAATCACTTAAAACTAAACATTCATTATTTAACAAAAAGATCAAGAGCTTTGTAAAATAGCTTGAACAATATTTATATTATTAGCTTTAAACCAGGACGGATTTGAATACCTCCCTCTAAAAAGGTTGCAAACAGCAAAATCACTTTTTTACAGGAAGTGAAGAAAACAATAGAAACTTTCCCTGTTACAATAAAAATATGTTTATATGATGCTTACACATTATTGTTAAAGATTGCTATAATTTTTTTTTATTTTTAAAATGTACTTTAATACTATTAGACAGAATTAAATTTTTTCAATCTAAAAACGTTACACATGCCCATATGTAACGTTTTTACATTCAATCTAACTAATATTAATTATGTACTTGAAACGTTTTACAACAAAACGCAGTTTAGATTAAAGGAGTATTACAGGAAAAATAAATGCACGGTAAAATGTAATATTAAACAAATAGTTTATTAATATAAACAATACAAAAAATGTATGATTTTATTTTATTTTCAATTTTTAAGTGTTTATCCTACATAACATTTGGATCTGCACTATCTAACGATTGATAAAAAGTTCTTTTATATGGAGGTAAGTAATCTATAAGCTTTAAAAGATCAGCCATTTTTGAGGCATTAATAGGTAGTTTATTAGGATAAAGGATTGGCAGATCGATAGGGTCAACTATGTTGTACACAGGTAATGAGGCAGTTTGGGATCTCTTTCCTTTGGGTTTCTTTATTATATTATAAACCATCCAGTTCTGCATTGGATTGTGGCATGTTCTTATACGAATGGCAGTTGGTTCGTCGTAAGTAAACTGGATCCATCTTGCTTCAGTAATTTTGATATCGGGATGTTTATAGATCTGCAGTTCAATCGACGACATATCCAAAAATTGTCCTTCCATTTCCAAAATATCAAATGGATTCGATTCTCTTATATTCCTAATCATATTTACAACATCTTGAGGATCATGAAGGGTTGCCGTTTTCTTAAACTTTTCAATAATGGCGAAATCGCGGTCACATGGAAGAAAACTGTGTCCTGTGACTAGAAATTTCTGATTGACCTCTGTGAAATAACGCAATGAAACTAGGTAATGATACAAAGCTGCCATCCGCCAATTATTGTTCTGTCCTACACACCTATCAGACCATACTATAAGTTTTCTCTCCTGATGTAGACCCAGGATTTCAAAATTATTTTGAATGTAGCGAAATAGTGCGGAGGAAATTTCCCCTGATCCCCGTTTTCCTACACTTTCATGCCAAACACACATTGTTGCTCTATTCTTCCCCATATTATGAATACAAAAGTTATAATTAGAATATTGTCTCAAGTAATAGACATCTGAATGGCTTAGATTAGGAGTAAAAAGGACCTGTTGCAAATCAACGCAGAGAACAACCAAATTTTCATTTTCAATAGCTGCCTGTGTATCTTCTACCAACGTTTTATAAGCCTTTTCTGCTTTTCTGTGGTGCAGTTCTGACTGAAATTGTAGCTGCTTTAACTCTTCATTATTCTGGCTTGCAACCATTTGTATATAAAATTTGTCACAAACTTTACATGTATCAGATCTGGGAACACCAAATCTTAAGTTAAATTTGTCGTGAAAAATTGACCTATACAAGTGTAATTTCACCCTTGTGGTAGGATACTTATTTCTAAATAATTGGTACATTCTAGTTATGGATAGGTCTGGAGCAAGACATTTCTTTTTATTTGAGTTTCTCGAATAATGGTTTTCTTGGCAAGGAAAAGAAGAAATATGCGTAATGACAAGCTCTTGATCTGCATCAGGAATACTTCGTGGTCTATTGTTATGTTTACCACGACCATCGTCGATGCTGAGACCTTGCTTAACTTTACTTGCAAGAAGCTGCAATCTCCGCCGAGTTAAATTCAAAACAGATATAATTTGTTTTTGACATAAAAACGACACATTTGGATTTAAGAGGTGGCATTCGGACATTTGCAGAAAAAGTTGTGTGATAACTTTAGTATTAACAATTGACTCATCCTCCCTCTCAAGTAGGTCGGGAAAATTAGTCAAAAAATTTAAATTCCTTTTTTTCTACTTGCCTTGTTTATAACTTTAAAAAACGATTTATTTTGGAGAAAAATCATAATTAATTAAAATAGTCATAATTAACCCTTCAGTAGTCGATAGGAAGTTTTGAAAATTAGTAGTCGCGCGCGGCGAAACGACCGTTTGGTCTTTTACTTCTTAGTTTGTGTTAATCAAAGTATTTGAAACCAGTTTAAGTAAAACACAATATTATTAAGGTTTAATAAGTAGAGTAACATATTACAAAATAATATAAAAAGTAAACTAATGTTAAAAACACTGGACAGAATTTACGGAATCACTAGTTTTGTATGGTGTTAAAAAATACCATGGGCAAACGTCTTGTTTTCGCCGAAACATCATAAAGGCGCGTACAGACCTACAAACGCATGCGGTGAGCAGCCACGAATACACATACGTGTGCAAATGTGGACGGCGCTTTCGTAACCTCTCGCCGCATGCGTTGCTTCTCGCGAATGACTTGAGCACACATGCTGCGAGCCAGAGTGGTGTCGGTTTTTTCGCACACATCAAAGAAACATACGTGTGCGTTCGCGCTCAGTTTAGACGGATAGCGTGGGGATTTGTTGCATTTGCAAGACAAGTTCGGATTTATTGAGTTTTATTCATTTTATTGATTTATGTGTAAAATGGAGTGGTCAAATGAACAATGTTTGCAATTAATAGATTTGTATGAAGAAAACCCTATATTATGTTATCAGTAAACGTTCCTTAACAGGTATGGCTTTTCTTAAGACTGTGTCGTTTTTCTTTATTACGGGGCCTATATCATTTAAAAGGCGTTCAAAGTCTTCTACTGACATACGTGTAAAATTTTGAAATTGTCCAGTATTAGGTTCTAACGCCAAATCTACTAGTAAATCGGACTTCATTTGTAGGGTTCTTCTTTTAAATAAATGCGTCGTCCACCATCGCCTATTTTTCCTTTGTTTTTTCTTTTTTAATGAACTAATAACCACAAACGCGGCACTAACCATAAGCAGCTCCTCAGACATTTTTTCACGAATGGATGGAGCGCCTTGAGCACGCATACATATGCGGTGATTTCTAATTTCAACGAATGCTCTGAGCGCGAATGGTTTGAGTACGCACGCATATGCGTGGCTTCTCACCGCATGCGTGTGCTAGTCTGTACGCGCCTTAAGAGGGGCATAGCTGATCAACGACGTCAACCCCGCTTTTGTTTTGTTATAAAACGTCAGAATTTCTGGTTTATAATGTTCAAATGTTTCTCTATCTATAGCGTCGTCATCATGTAGACTTGAAACAAGCAATACAAACTTCTTTTTTTAAACATCAGTTAGAGGAATGCTAATGAACCAATTATCTAGAGTAATGTTGCGCCCAGAATTCTTTAGCGCACACTTCTTTACAATTCTTTCGGGAATTGTCTACAGTAAATGGGCCATCTGGTTGACGACCCACATAAACCTCCATATATTTATGGTATAATACATTTCAGCATCACATAAACTAAAAATTTTGAGCCCATACTTTGAGGGTTTGCTTGGAATATATTGTATCCAAGGGCAATTCCCTAAAAATCCAGGAAGCATTTCATCGCATGTTAAATTTTGCGAAGAGTTATATCCCGATTTACACTTTTCTACGAATTTGTCAAAAAATACTCGGATGGCGGCCATCTTATCCAGTCTCCTACGTTCTTCACGATCGACCTTATCATCAAATCTAATGCATCTTAGAAGAATCCGAAATCGGGATAAGGACATAACTAGTCTAAATATTTCGATACCTTCGCCATTAGTTTGCCAGATATCTTCTGTATTCAGGTGATGGGCTTTATCCTGTTCTTGTTCGCTTTCCGAATCTTCCGACCTCTCATCAATAACTTCCAGATTTACTTCATTCTCGTCATCGTCGTCGTCATATTCTATATCAAGTGGTTCTTCTTTCCATGAGGGCTTGAAATCTCCTTTGTTCCTTCTCATAGTCCATTCTAAAAATAAAGCCAAACAAGTTATATATAAAAGTTTGCTGTAGCTTAAAATTAAAAAAAAATAATATTTGATTCTCAATAATAGAACAAAGAAAATTATGAAATATCGTAATAGTAATTTTCTGTAAAGTAATTTAAAATTTGATGACTAATTACATGGTAAAAGAAAGAGGCTTGTTCTCATGATCTTCAGAGATTCAGTAGCATTTTTGTCTCTGCGTCTGGAGTACTAGGTAACTAGGCACATTTTGACTGTTTTGTATGTGCGTGTTTTTTTTGTTACATGTTTGTTGTTATATGTTGCGTTACATGTTATACATAAGTTGTGTATTGTAGTTTTGTGTTAAATAGTTAGTTCTCTCCGTTCACTTTGAAAACAGACTGCTCACTCATAACTCAACACCAAAATATCTTGGAGTGACTTTGGACAGAACAATAAGTTTTAAAGAACGCCTAGCAAGAACGACAGCAAAACTGAAAACGCGTAATAATAAAGTCCAAAACCTATATGGCACCACATGGCGGTCCTCAGCTTCCGTACTCAGATCATTTGCTCTCAGACTTGTATACTCGGCGGCTGAATATGCTTTCCCGGTATTGGCTCAATAGCAAACACACGAAGATTATTAACACCCAATTAAACCAGACAATGCTAATGATCTTAAGTACAGTTATACCGACACAAAACTATTGGCTTTCAGTCACATTCTGCGAATCTGCGAAGAGGTCATTCTCTTCTTAGAGAATACAGAAACATCGAGGCTAACCATCAACTTTCCATCCACCATGATAAGTTTGATATTCAAATAAACAGACTACGCTTCAGATATCCTCCATTGCTAAAAGCCAATTCCATAGATCAGGAACATTATAACCTCACCAACTCTTGGAGAAAACAATGGTAGACTCACCACAGGAAGCACACCAAATGGCCTGTATCGATCAGAAACTCTCAGGCTTTGAACTGAATCGTATTACATGGACAACGTAATAGCTTACATAGATGGGAAAAAGCACCTACTCTCCTGAGTATGACTGTGGTGTGCAATGACATACCGTCCGTTACATTGTTGAAGAATTCCCGCGAAGGGGATTCTCTGGAGTTTTGGATGAGTTCCTGAATGTGACCGAAAATATTTTACATTATATTAATAATACATTAGACGTTCATTTGTAATACTTGAACGTATGAATAACGTTTCATATTGATTTTTAATTATGTGTTCTTTTTGTATGCCATATGATAAATAAATATTTATATAGTCTTTTGATCTTTCTTGTGTGTTGTTGGGTTTGGTTTTGGACAGGAAAGATCTCAGTGTGTTGGTTGTTTTAAATGTTTTCGTGATGTTGTACTTATTTTTCATTATTTTCAATTTATTTGATAAGCCCTTTACATACGTTATTATTTTTCATCTCTTGTGTGAGTTGTTTTTGGTGTTATTTTGATGTTTTTCTTTTCAATATTGTAGCATTAAAAGCGTTGCTTTTATAAACTGAGGTCAGGTTGTTGGTTGTTTGTGCACACATTTGTTCGAATTCTTCATAAATAATCTCTATAATGGAGGTAAATGACGCATGGAATCCAAATTTTGCTTTACTTTCTGAGGTAGATTGTTGGTGTTGTTTGTGCACAACGATTTGTTCGAAATTCTTCATAAAATATCTGCTAATAATGGAGGTAAAGATGAACGCATGGATAATCCAAAATTTTGCTTATAAAAACCATTATCTGTTTAAAAATAAGTGTTATCAAAGTATTAGTAACTTAATAATATCTTATACATTTAGTTTGGCTTTGTTGTTAATGTATTATCCCCCTGTAGTTTGCCCCTTATTATTTTTAAAGTTTTCTTCTTTGGTAAAAAGACACAGACTAGTGATATTAAAACTGACTAGCATATATTGTTGGAATTGTAATCTATGTCTGCTAGTTTTTGAAAGAATTGATGTTTTTTGATGAAAGATGTTGTGTTGTGACTTTGACAATCTGCTTTAAGGAGAACACAATTTTTAATTGATCTTTAAAAATAAACTATCTTTTAATAGTATTACAGGCTACTTGGATGGTAAATTTAAATTAAATTATTTTAGATTTTAACTTTGTACAGAGTCTTAACTATGTACTTCACGTAATAAATATATTTTCAGCCATAGGTCCTTCTAAACACATTGTTTGTTTTCATTTTTTTTATTATTTTATAAACCTCAGTCACTTTACCTTCTTTATTTTAATTATCTTACACGAGTAGTTGTATAGTTTATGCGTTTAGGTTATTTGGGACTCTATTTTCATTATCCGTACATATCTAATTGTTTTCTTTTTTATTTTTAAAAAAGTGTTCTTGATTTTTGGGCATACTTTCTTGTAACTTGGATTTCTGGGTGTAAAATCATAAAGAAATTTTGGGTGAATCTGAATTTTTAATAATTATTTTTATGTAACAATAAAACACTGAAAACTTTGTTTTCAAACTTCCACAAAATTTATTTTAAATATTATCACTACAGCTGTTTCGGCTGATTGCCTTTCTCAAGTGATCTATTTTTGGCTTGGGTTTACAAATTTATAGTCTCTAATGAAATAGGTTGAGGAGGGGAGAACTGTTTGTCTCAAGTTGGTCATTCAGAATTATATCTGTGTTTTTTAATTTGTTGATTTCCATAGATTCTAACAAAGATAGCTTAAGGCCTTTATTTTGAATGTGAAGAATTTTAAATTTGTCATTAAAAGAATGATTATGATCTAGAAGGTGAAGTGCGTATGTCGAATCTGTTTTTCTATTCTTGAAAGCCCTTTTATGTTCTGCTATTCGTTTATCAAAGTTTCTACCAGTTTGACCGATGTAAGTTTTTGGGCAGTCGCCATATTGAAGTTTGTACACACCACTAGTTAAATGTTTTTTATTTTGGCTCTTGTTATTTTTAATATATTTGCCTAGGTTGTTATTTGTTCGGAAAGCTGGTGTTATTCCTTTCTTTTTTATGTGTTTGGCAGTTTTTGTTGTTATTTTGCCTGTATATGTAATCGAGCAGAAGGTACTGGGTTTTTTCTCTGGTGGTGGAAATACTAATTTCAGGGCTTTCTTGTGTAGTTTTTGATTTAACATTTTATTAATTGTTTGTTCGTTGTATCCGTTGTTTACTACTATTTGCTTAATTATATTTAATTCTGTTTCAAAGCTGTATTTTGACATCGGAATTTCTGTTAATCTATGTAACATACTATGATATTGTATGTTACATAGATTTCTGCTAATTTTATACTGTCAAAACAAACATGACTTCTCCATATTTCATAAACCTGCCCATACTGATACGACTATACACAATTCATCATCCCATCTAACACAACATAAACTGGCAGCTTATCATAGTATGTTACATAGATTAACAGAAATTCCGATGTCAAAATACAGCTTTGAGACAGAATTAAATATAATTAAGCAAATAGTAGTAAACAACGGATACAACGAACAAACAATTAATAAAATGTTAAATCAAAAACTACACAAGAAAGCCCTGAAATTAGTATTTCCACCACCAGAGAAAAAACCCAGTACCTTCTGCTCGATTACATATACAGGCAAAATAACAACAAAAATTGCCAAACACATAAAAAAGAAAGGAATAACACCAGCTTTCCGAACAAATAACAACCTAGGCAAATATATTAAAAATAACAAGAGCCAAAATAAAAAACACTTAAATAGTGGTGTGTACAAACTTCAATGTGGCGACTGCCCAAAAACTTACATCGGTCAAACTGGTAGAAACTTTGATAAACGAATAACAGAACATAAAAGGGCTTTCAAGAATAGAAAAACAGATTCGACATACGCACTTCACCTTCTAGATCATAATCATTCTTTTAATGACAAATTTAAAATTCTTCACATTCAAAATAAAGGCCTTAAGCTATCTTTGTTAGAATCTATGGAAATCAACAAATTAAAAAACACAGATATAATTCTGAATGACCAACTTGAGACAAACAGTTCTCCCCTCCTCAACCTATTTCATTAGAGACTATAAATTTGTAAACCCAAGCCAAAAATAGATCACTTGAGAAAGGCAATCAGCCGAAACAGCTGTAGTGATAAGTTTTAAAATAAATTTTGTGGAAGTTTGAAAACAAAGTTTTCAGTGTTTTATTGTTACATAAAATGAATTTCCATCAAGTAACGGTCGAATCCATCAATTATTTTAATAATGCATTGTTTTTTGGGAATAAAAACAACGTTAAAGTATTTACTTTGAAAAATATTAAACCATTTTAAATTATAAATGCAATAAATAATTGTAAATTAGATAAATAAAATATGCTTACTCCGTCCCTGTTCTGGGATCTCATAAATTGAGTCAGTATTCGAGGTACTTGTAACCGTTCCTAATCCACTATCTACTGTAATAATCCGAGACGAATATGACCAGAACCATATATTTGCATCCTGGTATAATTAATAGTCCAACCAGCAGGCAGGATTACGAATATACGCAAAATTGACATGTGTATACAAGTGTGATACAATTGTTGCTGAATATGTATGCGAAAGATGTATATCAAAATGAGATATGAGTTGAATAATGACCAATGTAAATTTATTTATTGTTTATGCAAAACAGATGCACTCCTAATTTTTAATAACTGGAAACAAGTTGTTTAGCATCCTGAATTCGGCTGATATATTCGGCAGTTTCAAGCAAATAATTGCCAGTTTGTAACGATTTGTGCAGGATAGGATTGTTAATTTCCTGGATAACTTGTTTGAACCTGTAAAACTTAAAAATTAAAAATAAAATTATCCAGTAATAATTTTCCTGTATAATTAAATGTATCGATATTGAGTAATATTAGATTAGGGTGTTTTGATAAGGCAATAAATTCGTCTTCATGTGGAAAAAAAGTGTATTTCGATACTGTAACGTATCACAGACCTGATATACAAACAAGATCATCATCATTATTACTGGCTCCACAACTCATGGTGGGTCTTGACCTGCTCAAGGATAAGTCTCCATTCTCTCCAATTCTTCGCCTTGGATTTCTAGTTTCGTACTCCCAACAATTCCCAAGTCTTCCTCCACTTCGTGCTCGCCTTAAATCGTGCTTTGGGTCTGCCTCTCCTTCTCACTTTCATCTATTCTTTGGTTATAAATATGTTTTGGCGGCTCCATCTAGCTCAGTTATGTATATCATCTAGATTTCGTTCTTTTTGTAACTAGGCTTGTTGTTAAAACTTTTCTTAATCCATAATAGGCTCTATTTGCACACATATATTCGTCTGTTAATTTTTATACTTACTGCATTATTCTAGATTAATTTGTGAGCCTAGATATATAAACTCTCTAACTCCTTCGAAAGTATATGTTCCAATCGTTAGATCTTTGGGTTGTGCTGCTTGTATAAAATTTGATACTTTCATATATTTCGTCTTACTAGTGTTAACCCCTAGTCCCACTCTTTTTGTTGCTGCTTCAAGCGCCTTGACTGCTTCGACCACGTCCGCCGTTTTTCTTGCAATAATGTCAATGTCAGGTTCGCTTTCACCAATTTTACTAAGTGTACTGGGATGCTGAATTCTATCATAGCCTTGTACAGTGCGTTTCTTTCAACATCATCATAGGCACATTAAAAATCAACAAACAGGTGATGAGTATCAATGCCATACTCATATGTTTTTTCCAGAGCTTGCCTTATAAGGAATATTTGATCGGTCGTTGATCTTTCTTTACGAAACCCACACTGATATTTACCTATTATGTCTTCACAATATCCCGATAGTCGGTCGTAAAGAATATATGCCAATATTTTGTATGTTACGTTTAGGAGGGTTATTCCTCTGTAGTTGTCACATATTGTTTGATCTCCTTTCTTGTGGATAGGTACAATTATACCTACATTCCAGTCTTCTGGCAACTTTATTTGCTTCCAGATCAGTTCTACCAGTCTACATATACAGTATGTCAGGTTTTTTTGCCATGCTTTAAAAGTTCTGAAGGAATGCCATCTGTCCCAGGAGCTTTGTTTTCTTTCAATTTCTGTATAGCTTGGATGACTTCTACCTCTGTTGGAATGTTATCTTTCTCTCTTTCGTCGTCAATGTCCTCGAGTTGGATTTCTGATTCGTGGAGCCCTGTCTCACCTCTTATATTTAGCCTTTCCTCGAAGTTTTCTGCCCATCTTTCTAGTATCTGGTCCTGATCACCAATGATCTTCCCTGTTCTATTTCTAAACGATTGATAATCTAGGTTTGAATTCTTTCCTGTTCTGGTTAATCCTCTTGTAGAACTTTCGCGTTTCTGCTTGTGCCTTATAGTTCTCTAGTTCTTTTAGTTGGCTCTCTATATGCTCTTTCTTCTTTTTTTAAGTATTCGTTTTTTTCTTGTCTCAGTTTTTCTCTATTTGTCTCGTTCTTCGCCCTTGGAGTCGTCTAAGTCTCATTTTTTCTTTGCGTTGCTTGTGCGTATTTGTCATCGTACCAGTCTGACCTAATTTAAATTAAATTGGAGATTCTAGCTCTTAATTTAGCTTGTAATAGGTAATGGTCCAAGTCTATGATCGCCCCGCGTCTTGCACGTACGTCTATCACGTCGCTGAAGTGTCTTGCGTCAACCACAACATGGTCGATTTAGTTTACTGTATTCCCATCTGGATTTCTCCATGTTCCTTTATGTATATCTTTGTGCTGAATCATGTGCTGCAATCACCATGTTCGTTGAGGAGCTAGTGATTAGTCGAGTTCCGTTGTTGTTTGACTCTTCAGGTAAACTGTGAATTCCAATGGTTGGCATGTATTCCCTCTTATTACCTATCTTTGTATTAAAATCTTTTATTAGGACCTTTACGTCATTTCTAGGACAATGTTGTGTGATATTTTTCAGTTGTACATAAAATTATTCTTTTTCTTCATCCGGCTTCTCCTCAGCTGTTGCATGGGCATTTTTTTATTGAATATTTAAAGAATTTACCTCTGATTGTGTATTGTAACGTATCACAGACCTGATATACAAACAAGACCACATGAATATTTTTTATCTTATCGAATATTAGATTATTCATGGTTTGCAGATACTTTACTAAAACTCTCTTTCATGGTTTTATGCGTATTAGGATGTTATTTTATTTTCATTTACACTTATTTTAATTTATTAACAGTCTTATTAATAGTTATATTAACAGTTATATGGAATAACTACCACAATTCATCATCATTATCTTTATTTCATATTTATTAGACTTGTTGCTCATATATATTTTAAATACTATTGCTCCCTAAATCCTACGAGCTATTCATTGAAAGCAAAAATCTCAAAAGGAGTGTAGTATGATATAAAGTTTTGCTTATAAAGATTTCCAATATTTCGCGTATGAGTGCAAATTAATGCGATGTTTTTACTATTGCTTTTGTTAGTTATCATCAAACTTATACAGTTAGAAACAGAAAAACAGCTAAAAATTCAAACCTGTGCTGCGACACTACACGAAATATTCTATTCCCAAATTGTAGCGAGCAAAGTTCATCAACGTTAGTTATAAAAACGTAATGCACCAGATAATAATAACCCAATGAAGGCTTAAACTTTTGTTTTATTTGTCAATTTGGTATAATTTTGCACAACGATATTTATACTTTTGAAAATAATTTCTTAATTTCTATAAAGGACGATCATATCTAAAATTTGTTTAGTAAACAGTAAGTTCCGGCTTCTTTAGGGAAATGAAGTGTCCTAACTTTTTCATTGGGGCTTGGTAAATGCGTAACAATACTTCTCGCTGTTGTATGAGCACTATTTAGAGTTGTTCTGTAGACCAACGATACCCGTCTTTTTCAAGTAAACTTGCAATATTTATAACTGGTTCTGTTTAATATACATAGCTTTGTAACAGCGTAGCAAGGGGCTGCGTGACATATACCAGACATGGGTAACTTCAGACCAGTCAAAATCTGTTAAACAACTTGATATAGATTGACACATGTTTGATTTTCTGAGATATTTGATGAATAAATATGACGCAAAAATTATAAAACATGGCGCAGTCAAACAGCTGACAGTCAAAAAACTAAAATACACCATGAAAGAAAAAAAAACTTGGAGAACCTAGTGAGGCACGAGGTAACATAACCTAAAATGGCAATGGATATCAGTTTAAAACTACCACCAGATTTGGACCTACAGGATGAAAATGCGACAAGTGAGTGGAAAACCAGTTTCGAAGATTCAGTTTTTATGGATGCCAAAAGAAAGAAATGTTTCTAATTATTTAAAAAGTACTATGGTATAATGGATTCACTGTAATCTGAAGCTAAGATTGTATTCATTAATGACAAAATAATTATTCTCAGAAAACTTAGGCTTGCAATGATACAATTGCTTCATAAAGGCCGCATATGAGTCGGCAAAACTATAAAAAAGTCAGGAGTATATTTTATTGGTCAAGAGTTAATGATGATCTAACCAACTATATAAAAAACTGCAGGAGATGTGAAAAATACAGACCAAATAATTTTAAAGAACCTATGATGTCTCATGAAATTTCTAGATTAAGATTTAATAAAGATGGTATAGAAAATTTAGAGTGTAGTTTAAACGCATATTTAGTAATCGTAGACTATTTTTCACATTGATGTGACACTTCAGTATTAAAATATAAAACATCCAGTTCAGTAATCGACTCATTTTAAGATACTTTTGGTAGATTTGGATGTCCATAAATTTTAATTGCAGATAATCTACCATTTACCTTGGCATGTTCTCGGACGCGACTAGTTCACGTTCGAGACGCATCGCCCCGCCCCTTATTTTTCCCGTTGGCCCCTCCCTGACCTGGAAATCCCTAATCGCTACTTCAGAAAGTATAAAAAATAGGCGATTTTCAGGTCAATTAGGTCAAATCAGTTCGTTCGAGTAGCCGAGCAGCGAGGGCGCGTTCTTTGAGGAGTAGCAACTGACCTGAGTTTAACGGAGCTTTTAGCTCCAGCGGTGAGTAAGACACCGCAGTGGCTTGGGCGCTTGATACAATTCAAAGGGAAGAGTGAATGCGAGTTTATTAATAGCTTAAACCGCAGAGAGGTTGTTTTTATAGGCCTCTCTCGGAGGGCTATAATAATTAGCTTTCACGAAGATTCGGGATCTTTGCATGGTGTCGACAGGGTTGACACTGTAAGGCCTAGTTTTGAACCTAGGTCGGACAGCAACGGCCCCTGCGCCTGCAAAGCGAGAAACGGCAAGAGGCACCCTCCTGGAAACAGGAGTGAACAACCGCGTCAGGGTCTGGGAAGGCACCCAGAATCCACTCGACACGTGTCGGGTGGACAAACAAAAAACAGCGATCTACCAAATAGACAGATCTTTAAAATGTCGTCGGCCTCTTATGAGACCACAGAGCCTCCAGCTCATGTCGAGACACCCAAATCCCATAACCCAGCAGGGTCAGAGTATGTATCACGAGATACAGCTCCAGACTCTATCCCACCAACCCCTCCATCTCCGACTATGTCAGAGATGGACACCCTAGTCGAAGATCCGTTTTCGGATAATGAATGTAACGATGCTGTTGACCGTCAGTCAACTGCATCCAACCTAGAATTAGATGACTTTAATTCAAAACGTAATTTCTTCGACAATGTCCGCACTGCTCGTCGCAGCGAAGACGGGAGAAAAAAGCGACCGTGCTCCAGTCCAGAGCTAAGCTCTGTGACAGAAAACAAGAAACATAAAGAAAAAGAGGAGGAACAAACGACGCTGCAGATGATCGTCCAAAAAATGGACGACATGCAAAGATCGCACGATCGCAAAGTTGAGGCATTAGTCGAGCAACTCAAGGAGTTGCAAGAAGAAAATAAAAAGTTAATTGCAAGAATATTGCAATTAACAGAGCAAAGAGAAGAAACAACAGTCCCCGTAAAGCGCGTGCGCGAGGATGAATGGCGAGAAAACAAGGTAACTAAACCTGAAAAAATCGCCAAACAATTGGATGAGGCTAAAAAGCCCCAGATAATTGAAGAACAATGCGAAGAGTCCTGGCAAAAAGTAGCCACAAAATCAAAAAAGCAAAATACCACTGCTAAACTCAACGATAAAGCCACGCCCACAGAAACTGTGAGCGCTGCGCAAAAACAAAGAGAAATTGTCGAAAAGCGACAAGAAAAAATTTTGGATGACGCGATTAGATCACGTCAATCCAAAAGAGCCCTAAACAAAGAACCGACAACAAACAAAAACGACGATCCAGTGGTACCCACTGATAAAACACCTAAAGAACCAAAGCCTCCAGCTATAATACTAAAATCAGTGGGCGAAAGCCAAAATATCCTGCGGAAAGCCGCAGAGAAATCCATTCAGTCGGACAACAAGTTCGCAAAGTCAGGGCGGTCTGTCGTCATACAGACCAAAAACAGAGATGGGTATTTAGGAATGGTCAAAATCCTAGAGGAACATCGTCCTGCGGTAAACTTTATCGCATACCCAATTGATGCACCAAAAAACAAAAGGTTGGTAATCCGCGGATTACACACCAAAATTGAGTTAAGAACGCTACTAATAGAGCTGGAGAACAAAGGCATTGAAGCTATCAAAGCCGAAACAGTTGTCGGAATAAGAGAGGGAAAAAAGGTGCAACTCCCTCTATTCAAAATAACGGTAGCCGAAGAGGATGCCGAAAAAGCAAAACAAATAACAAATCTCTGTTATCTTCGAATAAGAGTCGAAGATGAACACAAACAAAAAAGAGACGTAGTTCAATGCTACAATTGCCAGGACTTTTACCATGGTTCTAGCGCCTGCCATTGCGCCTCTCGCTGCGTAAAATGCGGGGACTATCACCGTTCCTCCGACTGTCCAAAGGACAGAGAAACCCCGGCCAAGTGTGCTAACTGCGAAGGAGCACACACAGCAAGTTACAGGGGGTGCACCAAAGCACCCAAAAAGAAAGCCAAACAAACGGTACCGCCAAGGTACAAGGATGCACCAAGTGCACCAACAACACGGCCTAACCTAAGTTACGCCGCAGCAACTAAAGCAGCCAAAACACCCAACGCTGCTCCTGTAACAGAAGCTGTATCAACTAATGCCTCAACAGAAGAAATCATGAATATCATGAACAACAAATTTAAAGAAATGACAAACCAATTTTATGGTATGTTTGAAAACTTCACCCGTGCTTTCGAGGCGATGAGTAAGTGTGGATAATGCCAGTACAGTTGGACGAGCTAAAAATCGGATCGTGGAATTCGGGCGGGATTCGGTCGAAACTTAACATCCTAGACGAGTTTACCAACAGACTCGCTATAGATGTCATGGCCTTACAAGAGACTAAACTAGTCGAAAGAATTAAAACCAAAATTCCAGGCTATGTCATCTATAGAGACGATCATAGAGCGCGCTCAGGTGGCACGGCCATTATGATAAGAGGGCAAATAGACCACCATCTAGTGCCCACACCACTTGGTCTGGTCACCATGGAAGCTACGATAATACGAATCGTTATGCCTAACGAGACGCTGAAAATTGTTTCGGCGTACGTGAGGCCTAACGAGCCGATATTTAGAGAAGATCTCGATCTAATATTAAACTCCGATGAACCGACGATAATTATCGGCGATCTGAATGCTAGATCGCCCAACTGGTACGACCGACGAACAAATGCGAACGGTAGACGACTCTGTGCCTATCTCGAAAACAAAAACAACACCATTGTAGCGGGTCCTACAGACCCAACATGCTATCACGGAGAATTTCCCTCACACATCGACATAGCAATTCTGCACAACATAGGGCAACAACACGAAATACAAACGGTAAATGAAGGCGATTCCACGCATAATGTAATCGTCATGACCCTAGGCGCAGTGGAAATAAATCCACTGCAGCCCCACCAAACAAAGAAAACAAACTGGCCGAACTTTAGAAGAGTAGTAAGCGAAAATATCGGAGCAATTCCGACCATTAATAACATAGAACAACTTGAAGATAGTATCACAAAATTAGAACAAACTATGCTAAATGCCTTTGAGGCCAGTACAAAAACCGAAAATAAAATAACACAAAAAGGCAGATTTGAAGAAATATCTAATGAGCTAAAAGATCTCATTAAAGAAAAAAACAGGAAAAGAAGAAGAGCTCAAAGAACAAGGAACCAAGAAGACAAAAGAATTGCTAACGAACTAGACAGGGAAGTTAAAAGAAGACTAAATGAGCACAGAAGCGAATGCTGGGACAATTATATCCAAGAGCTAAACCCAAATCAATCCGCATTCTGGAAAGTATCAAAAATACTCAGAAAAGACAAAAAACCCATACCGCCACTGCACGGACTTGACGGTATAGTTTACACCAATCAGGACAAAGTCGAAGTAATGCGAGAAACACTCGAAGCAAATAATACACAAAATTTCCACCCTGCAGAAGACTTAGACTTCACAGAAGAAGTAGAAAGAAGCGCTAGACGCTTAAAAAGAAGAAAAGGCATAATTGGCTTAGAACACACAAGTCCGGAAGAAGTCAAAGAACTAATAAAAGTATTAAACCCAAAGAAAGCAGCTGGACCGGACAAAATCACAAATAGAGCAATTAAAAATGTACCAAATAAAATCATAGTGTACATCACAAACATTATTAATGGAATACTAAGACTAAGATACTTTCCAGATAGATGGAAAGAAGCAGAAGTTATCATGATTGGAAAACCGGGAAAAGACGGGAGCTTTCCACAAAACTACCGACCGATAAGTTACTATCGTGTCTAAGCAAATTAGCAGAAAGAATAATCTTAAAAAGATTGCAATCAGAATCTGAAGCAATTGGAATGATCCCAGAAGCTCAGTTCGGCTTTAGATCAAGACATTCATGCGAACTGCAAGTACTCAGGCTTACCGAATACATCACGAAAGCATATAATGAAAAAATGTACACAGCTGCAGCCTTCCTCGATGTTAGTAAAGCTTTTGACAGAGTATGGCACGAAGGCCTACTATACAAAATGAACCAAAATGGTTACAGTGAGGCGATGACATGTCTCCTTGGGTCATACCTGGCAAACCGGAGATTCCGAGTTCGTATAGGGCCTGCCCTATCCGAGGTCGGAACCCTGGAGGCGGGTGTGCCTCAGGGGGCTGTGTTGTCCCCTTACCTGTATACCATATACACAGCAGATACACCTAGCGACTACAGAACACTGCTCAGCTTGTACGCGGATGACACAGCGTTAGCAACCAGCAACAGAAACATAAACTTTGCAACCAGAGACCTACAACGTTCTCTAAATAGGCTACACGCGTGGTGCATAAAGTGGAAAATCGCACTTAACCCGGACAAAACACAGGCCGTCATGTTTAGAAAACGAAGACAAATACCCAACACACAACTGAATCTAGCAAATGAAAACATAGAATGGAGCAATCAAGCTAAATACCTAGGAGTGACCCTTGATCACAAGCTTACATTCACTGAACATGTTAATCAAATAGTGCACAAAGCAAAACTAACAAAGATACAACTTGCCTCACTAATAGGCAAGAAAAGCAAACTAAATTTCTGGACGAAGATAAGGGTAGCAAACAGTGTTATCCTTCCAACGCTAACATACGCATCAGCAGCTTGGGGACACACATGCAAATCAAACAGAAAGAAACTGCAAGTAGCACAAAACCAGCTAATTAGAGACGCACTCAATGTACCAAGATATGTACCTCTACGATACATATATAGAGACACAAAGCAGAAAAGAATACTTCACACCATGAACGAAAAAGCATTTGACATCTTCAACGAGTTAAGAAACCACCCCAACAGAAAGCTGCGTGAGCTAATAGATTATGATGAAAACGTTAGGACGACACATAGACGGCCTAAACAACAGATAGCAGGATATGTCCCAGTAGCATAAAATCAACATAATGACAGAGATAGGCACAGACTAGTCAAAGGCAACGCGGGTTAGAAGTAGAAAAAAAAAAAAAAAAAAAAAAATGGGTAGGGACTGAGGTCTGGCATTTTATAGTTCCGGGCACCGGTAATTACTCACCAAAAAAAATCACGTAGACTTAAGTTTTAGTATTAATTAGTATAAGCAAAAAATCCGACAAAAAACCTTCTAGCCACGCGAGTGAATTATAGTGACAATGAAATATACTTTCATAATCCGGGCGCGATATGATACGTGATACCGACTCGTATCACAGCATCAACTAACACGCAAGATAATGGTACAAAGAGAGCCGTCAGCTCTCTTTGTACAGCCAACTTGTTGGCTTAGGCCCTTAAGGCAGGTCCATTTGAGAGACCAGCACGCGACTTCTGAGCATCGAGGCCATGTGCGGCAAGCATGGGCTCGGTGGCCAGACCGGTCGGATGCTCAGCTGGCGAGGAGAACAAATTAACTTTTGCCAAATCGGCAGCTGAGTGTCCGAACACACACATTTCCTTGTACGGAGGGGCACCAATCTAGATTGGTGCCTCTCCGTGTGGGGGCACACACTTTTTAGGGACATCAGGTCCAAAGCAATGCTCATACCAAATTAAATTCAGTAAAGTAACTAGGGAGAAAAGCTTTTAGCTACCCCTTAATTTCAGGTGGCTTAACCACAACCATGTCGATACGGAGGGTTTTGTTCATTACCCAAATAGCCCGACGTAAAGTTCATAAGCCTTTGTTACGTATGTCACACGTAGCAAAGGGGTGGAGGAAAAACCTGGGGGTCAGATAGGTACCGATCCAGAATGATTAGCTCTTCTGGAGCGAGACCGGTTTGATCTTCGGTCATGTGGATCCACTGATTAGCAGTGGTATACACATGACACTAGGGGTTGGGTTGAACGCTTCGCGTGTGTATGTGTGTGTGTGTGTCAATCAGGTCAGTCCTTCACGGTCTCTCCGAGAGCTTAGTGCTCTCGGGGCGCTGCTTTTCTTGTTTTTAGCTTTCCTATGCTCTGTGGCTGAGATTTTTATTCAACTTTAAACTTAGTGTTTTATTTCGACTATTTAGTCGTGTAAGAAATATCTTGCCTTTGTCAAGGCAAGCCACCATAGACTGCATCCTGATGTTTATTTCGACTTATAAGTCATGTAAGAAATAGCTCGTCTTTTTCAAGACGAGCTCATCAGAAGAAAACCTTTTACGAATCCATACCCCGCAAATGGATTCAAGTAGAGGGGCTTTCGTCGACGTTTCCGAAGCCCTCTACAGAGCACACGGTGGTACAGAGGTGCTTACCTTTCCATTTACCCCGAGGTGACAGGCAAAATGTAAAAAATATTATGAAAAAAAAAAGACAGTACAATTATAGCACACGCTTTACATTACCAGCTGAGTATGAGCAAATTTAACAAAAAGCGATGAGAAATATATCGATTTTAGAGATCTTCTAATGAAATATAATAATCCCTGTATAATAAATCTCAAAAATTACATTAGAAGGAGGTTGAGAGAGCAAATAACAGCTACAGCTAATAAATTAAAACCTACAATCCAGAAACAAGTATAATGAGAATTTGGGCAAATAAAAAAAAATACATTTACATTATGATAAGACAGCACGAAGAAAACCAATAGAAAGAAAGGGAGATAGCATAGTAATAAGAAGTTCAACAGATAATTATTGGCGTAAAGCAATTTATTATGTTGGCGTTAATAAAATTATTGGATGCCCAAGCCCAAATATAAAATCAGTACATACGTTGAGTCATAATGTCAACCCAAAACCCCTTATATATGTGGATCTCAGGTGAAAGGTTTCTAATATAAATAAAGGTATAGCTGTATAGGAGCTAGCAGTAGTGTAATAGGGTAGCAAGGGATTGCGTGACATATATATGAGATGGTTAACATCAGACCAGTCAACATAGGTTAAGCATTGTAAGGTAATGGGTAATAGGTAATAGGTAATACGTAATAGGTAGAAGGTAATAGGTAATAGCTAATAAGCAGTCATCATAGGTTATGGTAAATGTTGTTAATCTTTATTTCTTAATGTTGATTTAATTGCGTACAATCCAAACTCATTATAATTTTATTAATACAAATAAGGCTTATATTGACGAAACTGTACTGATAAGAGAGTTTCTCGAATTCGATAGTAGTACGCGACGGGTTTGCTAATCACCTTTTAAGTAGTTTTCAGGTATTTATATAATAAGTTTATGGAACTGAACATCTTCTTCTTGATAAAATTTGTTTGTCTTTTGCACCACGGGAAGTAATAAGTAGTATTACTCATTTCATTAATTACGTTTTCTATCATTATGTGGCTTCTGTGGGATAATAATAATGTTGCTTCTTTTAGTGTTCCGGTAAAGAAGAAACATTAATCTGTAGATGCAAAACAAATTGTAAAAACTATATAGAGTACTACCTTACTTAAAAGAGGACTTGATACAACTTTCGCTATTAGTGAAATATGCGATTTGGCGAAAATATCTCTAACCACCGTAAAAAGAATTACATCAAATCCCATAAAACGAAGAAAAAAACGTAAAGATTCCAGTTTCACCAAATGTATGGACGAAGCCGATAAGGACTTGGTACGTCGAAAAGTCTATACCATGTACGAAGAGCAATGCATACCTACATAAAGAGCTCTGAAGCAACGGCTCAATGCTGACGAAACACAAATAAGCTGTAGCCTCATCAGTTTATGGAAAATTTTGAAAAGTATGGGATTTCGAAATCGTATAATTGATACAAAACAAGTAATAATTATGGAATCTCATAGATTACAAAAATGGAGGTATTAGTATATAAAATGTTCTGAAAATCATCAGATAATTTACCTCGACGGGACATGGTTTCACACACATTCAACGCGACCTAAAGTATTAGCTGATTTCTTCGGTAAATTTAAGACAAAAGCTCCGTCAAATAAAGAGAAAAAATAACGATTTTACGTGCTGGATCAAAAAATGGTTAGGTTGCAAATACCCTAGGCTAGAACGCGTAGTGGCTTCCTGCGGAGAATATTAAAGACTCCTGCATCGACTACCATGAAGATACAATGTCAGAACTTTTGAAGAATCGTGCAAAAAATGCCAAACGTTCCTCAGAATAGCGTGATAGAAATGGTCAATGTAAGCTATCACAGTCGCCAACTAAGTAACACTCCAAACTCGAATAATACTAAATTGGAAATTTGAAATTCCATGAGAAGGAATGTTATGTATTTTAAATAATGTTACACCAAATAAAAGCTTTTAAAGGTAATTTTTATAAAAAAAAAGTATATGTTTGTGATACATTGGTAGAAGAAATGAGACATACAGTGCTGTGGCTTCTACCCTATTATTGTATGTTTATTCCCTCAGAACATATGTGGTACGAACTAACGTCTAACATAAGGTCACAAAATATTTCTCTAACGTTAAGTAGTACTGTTTTAGAGTTAATAAAAAATGTGTCAATGATATCCTTTCAAGTAATTGGAAGAAATTCAGTCCGACACGTAATAAGTAAAGAAAATACATATGTTCATTTAGATCATAATATAATTGAACCGATCATAATTTATTAAAAATCCTTTGTAAAAGGTATATATTTAAGACCCAAACGGGGTAAGTTAAACAAACAAAACGGAATTTCGGAATCCATATTCCATCATCAGTGTCTAGGAGTACATAAACGTAGCCACTAAATATATGGGTAAAAACCCGTTAACATATATTTGATTAAATTTCGTTTACAAAATTTCTTATAATGATTTAAGATGTTAAAGTTACCTTTGGATTAGGTAACATGGCGACATATGACTTCACGTTGAAGTTGCTAGTTCTGAGACGGTGTGTCTACGAAGACTATATGGGAGCAACAGTTGCTGGGAGTAATGCTGAACGTGAGCTTTCTAGACCACATAACAAATTAGGCAAAGATCAGGAGTTTCAAGACGTCATCGAAAGAACCACGTCGCTTAAGTGGAACTGGGCAGGGCACTTAGCCAGAGCACAAGATGGACGATGGAAAAGACGTATTATGGAATAGAGGCCCAGAAACTATAAAAGAAGCGAGGACGACAACCGACTAGATGGACCGATGATATAAAAGGTGTAGCGGGAAACTGGCTACAAGCGGCCCAGTGTAGAGAACACTGGAAAGAACTAAGGGAGGCCTATGTCCAGCAGTGGACGCGATTGGCTGATTGTTGATGATGAATCTCATACATGGGTGCTACATACTCTAGCGCGTATTCAATAATTTTTTGCGATGGGTATATTGCTCAAATGAGACCGCAACTACACACTTATCCTTGGTATCTCACGCCCAGTAGTGAGGTTCTAGAGTTAAGGCCCAAAAGTAATTTTATCAGAATTTATTTAATTCACTGAAACAAGCTATAAGATTCTCATTTACATGAAATCAAAATTGAGAACAGTAAAATCTAATGTCAAAGCGATAACTTGCAGGAATTTGCTTGTAGTTGCTTTAATTATTTACGAGGGACCGATCTACAAGAACAATTTGCGATTAGCAGTTATAAAACAATTACATTAAGAATTCCTATTTCTTTGAAATACTATCTCGCTACTGAAACTTCTCGGAAATTTCAAGACAGAATCCATTCAAATTCCGATTTTTGCTCGAGAAGACAATGCAACTTAGGAAAATTAACTTGGCTAACTATAGGTGCATTTAGTAGTAGTATTTAAGTACCATCGATATTAAATCTGGTATATAAAAGGTATTTTAAGAAAATTAAATTTTAATAATTTTGTTTTTAAATCAATTAAATTTAAAAGTTGAATAATAAGATTTAATAATTTTGTTCTGCCTTAAGCGTATGTCAACAATCTCTTTATTAAGATCGTGTTTAAACTCACCTTTCCCTCAATATTTTAGCGGATTTCCTAACAGAATTGGAAATGCGCATCTGATTTGGTTGATTTATACCTTTTCAAATCTTCATCTCTATTGACATCGTTCCTTTTATTTCACCTGCCAGTCACACTGTTCCATTTTGGCCCCTTTCTCCAAATTTGACGAAGTAATCGGGGTTTGTCTATCGAAGAAAGATTTATTCTTTCTCGACGGGACGTGTCTATCAACATTTTTTAATATAACCCAGGTAATCAAATAAAAATATGAGAATTCTCTAAAAAAAAATATCGAGAGATGCTGAATGATATAAAAATAGGGTCGCCATAATTATGGAAAGAAACGAAACATAATATCTTAGTAGTACATACTTTGCAATATTTTTGTAAAAAAAGCAAAGATTATGTTTAAAATGTGCAAATAATGTTAAAACTATGCAGATAAAGAAAGTTGTTTGTTTAATTTGAACCATATTTAGAATATTTAAACACTTAACTACTATTTGAGAATTTCACTATATAATAAAATAGATACTATATTAGAAAAAAACTAGAAGCTTTTGTAATAAATTTGTATAAGGAAAAGCTTCGTTTCACGCCAACCGAAGTTATGGGCCCAAATTTTAAATGCAGCAATAAATTTTCTTAAATTACATGCAGTTCAGACAACTCACCCAAACAGTTTTTAAACATTTTGCAATAATTCACATCCTACATTATTTTTAGAACCTACCATTTTGGAATGTTTGTAAAATTTTTGCTCCTGATGGATCTTTTACATTAACAATTTGTGTAAAACTCTGCCACCAAATCAACGGAGTCGATCAAAGTTTCAGAATTGTAAAATGAAACACTAATTATTTTTTTTTTTTTTTTTTTTTAATTAACGTGTCTCGACAGCTTATGGTCATTGACACGGGTACAGTAGTTTACAACATTATACATATTTTATATAGGTATAGGTACAAGAATTTAATATGAACATTTTTTTTTTTATAGAAAGGTTAGAACAATAAAGCTTATCACTATGCACTGTTTATATTAGCTGAAATAAACTTGTTTCTTTTAAAAATCTAAGAACACTGTCAAAACGGTTTGGAACACTGAGAATGTCTTTTAGATTTCCTTTTAGGCTGTGCTTGTTTCTGGAAGAGTCATACTGGCAGCAGTCCACTATCACGTGTTTGATGGAAAGGACGTTATTACAGTAGTGGCATACTGGAGGGTTTTCTGATGCCATAAGGTATCCATGAGTGAGGCGTGTATGCCCTATTCGTAGTCGGTGAATAACTGATTTTTCTTTCCTGTTCATAGAGGAGATATTGACGCGAGATAAGTTGGGCTGAACTTCATGGAGCTTAGTTTTTGTTTTACTCCACAGGTCCGCCCATGAGCTGAGGATTTTTTGTTTTATCAATATTTTAAGATCCGTATGGATTTGGACCTCTTGGAAGGCTATGTCAGAAGAACATGCTGCTTTAGCGGCTTGGTCTGCTTTTTCGTTTCCCAATATACCAACATGAGATGGAGTCCAGATCATTATGACTTTTATGTTAGCAGAATATAGTTGGTTACAGATAGTGTGGATTTCCTGGACTAGTGGGTTTTTCGAGAAAATGCATCTTATTGAATAAATCGAGGAAAGAGAATCAGTGCAAATGGCGATTTTTATGCTTTCATTTGAAGTAGGACGGATTGAAGTCTTTAATGCTTGGAGTATTCCATATAATTCTGCGGTATAGATACTACAACTTTTAGGCAATCGCACAGAGCTTATTGTCGTCGTCAGTGTGGACACAGCGGAGCCACAACAGTCTTCATTCTTGGACGCATCGGTGTATAAAATTTCATCAAATTGTGTTAAGTTAAGGATGTTTTGGAAGGATTTTCTAAGGATTAAGTTTGGGGTTTCTGTTTTGTCGAATCTGCATAAATCTGTATTGAATATTGGAAGATTGTGCATCCATGGAGCTGTCTTGGGGGTATAAATAGAAGTAGTATTGGAGAGGTTGATGGAATCTAATAAAGGAGATAATATTTGTGGTAATGTGAGAGACTGATTGGAAGCGTTTACTGGGGGAGGTTCTATGGGATTGATTAGATTTATTACCGGGTTACTTGGGTTTGCTGATATTCTTACAAAGTATGAAAGTAGAAGCTGCTGCCTTCTTAGATGGAGTGGTGGCTCTGAAGATTCAACGCACAGACTTTCAGCGGGGCTTGATTTGAAAACACCGAGGCATAGTCGTAGGGATGTATTTTGAATCGTGTTTAGAGACTTTAGTAGGGAGCTACTAGATGTCATATAAAGAATACTGCCATAATCTAGCTTAGAGCGAATTAACGCTCTATATATTTTAAGAAGAGATTCTTCGTCAGCTCCCCAAGAGAAGCTAGCAAGAGATTTAAGTAAATTGATTCTTTGGGTACAGTTTCCTTTAAGTTTCTGAATATGCTGTCTCCAGATAAGCTTTTTATCAAAGGTGATACCAAGAAGTGTCAAATAATTAACTGTTTGTAAACGAAGTCCGTTTAGAGTTATAGAAGGTGGATTAGGTCTATGCTTTTTGGTAAAGTGAATTACTTTGGATTTAGGAGCTGAAAACACAAATCCAGCACGCGTAGACCAGGTGTCTATTTTGTTTATTGTGTTTTGTAGCAAAGTGCTTGTGGTAGCTGTGACTCTGCCTCGGCAGTATAATATAATATCATCAGCATATATCGAGTACCTGACTGGTGGTTCTATATATGAGGAAAAGTCATTCATGCTAAGTAAAAATAAGGTAGTGCTTAAGACTGAGCCCTGAGGCAAACCGTTGTCCAAAGCGTGTGGTTTTGATATTTTTCCATTTGTTAATACTCTAAAATATCGACTTGTTAAAAAATTTTTTAAAAATAAATAAATGTTACCAGTTAAATTATATTCCGTTAATTTTCTTAGAATTAGAGGTCTTTGTACAGTGTCGAAGGCACTTTGGATATCTAAAGTTACTGCTATGACTTCGCTTCTATTCGAAAATGCATTAACAATGTCAGTATGTAATGTGACCAGGTTATCCATTGTACTTCGATTTGATCTGAAACCTGTTTGGAATGGGTCAAGAATATTATTTCTTTCTAGATACCATAGTAAGCGTTTATTGACCATCTTTTCTAACAGTTTACATAGTGAACAAGTGAGAGAAATTGGTCTATATGATTTTAGAAGATTTGGAGATGAGTCATTCTTTTTAATAGGAATTGTAGTTGCTTGTCGCCATAACGTTGGGAACTGGTTTTGAGACCAGATCTTATTATACAACTCTAGCAGTTTGAGATGTGTGTCTGGATGGAGATTTTTTAAAAATATTGATGGGATATCGTCAGGACCGGCTGCTGAGTTTTTTAATGAAGATATGGCTTCGTTTAATTCTAGGAGATTAAAAGGAAGATTCATAGAGCTGGTGTTAGAAAATATTTTGGGGCTGGAAATGTTGGTATCTGAGTTATTGGGAAGATTCGGAATATTTGACTTATCTGAAAAGTGAGAGGCAAAGATATCTGCAATATGTTGATCATCGGTAACTGTATGATCCTGCAGGGAGATGGCGGCTATTTTGCTGGAAGTATTATGACCTTTCATACGTCTTATCTTTGACCACATTTGCGCGGGAGAAGTATCTTTTGTGATTGAACTAACGTATTGATTCCATGAGGCTTTCTTACTTTCTTTTAAAATACGCCTAGAATTGGCCCTAAGTTTTTTAAAATTTATTAAATCCGTGGTGGTACGGGTCTTCCGGAATTTATTTAATGCTTTTTTGCATTGTTTGACAGCTATTTTGCACGACTCATTCCACCACGGAACAGGTTTCTTGGAAGGATCAATCGCGCATTTACCAATACATTCCTCAGCAGATTCGGTTAAACAGTTATTTAATAGTTTTACATCTGTATCTATATCATTGTTAAAAAGTAATTCATCGGTTTTTCCCTTAACAGTGGTTCTGAAAAGATCCCAGTTTGCTTGAGTGATTTTCCATTTTGTTATAATTCTTGAGGGCATTTTTGACTGGTCAGAGATGAGGATAGGGAAATGATTACTATCATAGAGACTGTTTAATGTGTACCATGAAAGTAAAGGAAATATTCCGGGATTACAGAAAGATAAATCTATGGAAGAGAAACTACCCGATTGGATGTGAAAGTATGTACTACTTCCTGAATTTAGTAAGTTTATATTTACGTTATTTAGAAAATTTTCGATTGTTTTACCTCTTCCAAATGTGTTTTCGGATCCCCACATAGTATTATGGGCATTAAAGTCACCTACTAAGATAAAAGGTGTAGGAAGCTGAGAAGTTAAATCTTCAAGATCGGAACTTATTAAACAGTAGTTTGGAGGGATGTATATGCAACAAATTGTAATTTTGTAGGGACACCAAGCTGTAACGGCTATAGCTTCGAGGTTTGTGTTTAGCGGAAATTCTTTATGGAAAATATCAGTGGAAACAAAAATTGATGCTCCGCCACTGGCACGAAGTTGGGTAGTTCGAATATAGTGGTAACCTGTAAAATTTTTAAGTTGTCCGGAATATTTATCAGTGAAGTTTGTTTCTTGTAGGCATAGAAAGTCAGGAGAAGACTCAGATATGAGCTGTTCAAGGCGTGGACGACGGGGATAAAATCCGTCACAATTCCATTGTATCAGTGTGAAGGTTGAAATTAATATGTAGAGTGTTTGGATGTTTGCGAGGTTTGTGAACTATCAGACAGGTATTCTTTATCACAAGCATCCTGGGAATTATCAAGACTGTTTATACTTTCAGAATCATCTGTTGCAGAATGTATTTTAGTTTTAATTTTTTTAATTAAGCGTGTAATTCTGATTTTTGTTGACCTATCTTTAAAATTAGGGTTTATTGATTGCAAAGTTAGAATGAGTGATTTAATATCTGTTGTGAATTTAAATGCTTCTGAGACAGGGTCACAGCTGCCGTAAGCGTTCTCGATAAAGGCAATTATATTATCAGGAGGAACTGCAAAAGCTTCTGGGTTTTGTTTATAGGCTTCGTGTATTGCTTGCTTGGAGTCAGTGGATAGACTGGGGTCGAGAGAAGAACTACGTTTTCGTTTCTTTTTTGTGTTGGAGGTGCTAGAGGAACTGGGAACTGTTTGTTTGGGAGGAAACATAGTTTGTTCTGTTGCAGGGTTTTCCCCAGATTGAAGGTTCTTATCGCTTATAGATGATACAGATGAGCGTGGCCTTTTCTGTGAAAGATGAGAACTTAAACATAGTTTATCTGACTTTTCAGATATTGTATCATTTTCGCAATTCTCTGGGGAAGAAGACAAATAAAATAGATTTGTTTGGGAGGGAGATGATTCAGAATGAGATGGAAATTGTGTATTCTGTTGCTGTGACGTTGATTCGGTGGGGGGATTTGGGAGGACATGGGAAACAGTAGGATTTTCAGATGATAAGTTGTCAGATGAAGTATTGGGACAATTTGAAGCAACATGTCCTGATTGTTTGCATAAGAAACATTCCATTTTGTCCGTAGACAGAAAAATTCTATTATCATTGCCTTCAAAAGGAATTAACAAGGAGGTGTGAAGCTCAAAATTATCAGAGGGAGGAAAAATATATACTTGACGGCGAAAACTAAGTATGTGGGAGTATTCATCACCTGGAATGCCCGCTTTAAGAAAGGACACGGGGGAGGCTATTTGGAAACCAAGACTTTTCACTGCATTTTCGGCCAGTTCATGGGGAATGTAAGGAGAGATGTTCGAAATTAATATTCTTTTTGTTGGGGAGACAAGTTTACGAATACTTAAAGTAAGGTGTCCGATTTGAACGGTTGGATGGGATTTCAGCAGTTGATCAACGAGATTTGAGTTCACTAGATATATGCAGATCCTATTGTTAGATATTCTGGATGCAAAGGAAATATTTTTTGGTCCGATGATGTCACCAATGGCTTTAACGTAGTCTAGAAGTTTAAGGTTTTCTTCTGCGTGAAGAACTATCGCCTGTTCTTTTTTTGGGAAAGATGGTTTTGGTGTAGATTTTGCAGCGGTTACGTATGAAAGAGATGTAGTTGCTGGAATGTTGTTTGTAGCAGTTTGAAGGGCCATTGTTAAGGTAGAAACTGTAGGAGTATTGTTTATATTTGTACTGTCCATGTAAATACAGACAGTAACCTCGTTTTATTTCTCTTCTTTAACTAATTTTGCTATCCAAATTTGTATTAAAATCCATTGAATTGGATGGCCAGCAAGAACCAGCAGACTGGTAAAACCAGTCTCTGGTATGCACTTTGTATAAATTAAATATAATTTATATGATTTAATAATATAACAAAAGCAATACGTACAAAGCTTGTCCAGAAATCACTTTTTGAAATTACACTATTAAATCTAAATTAAACACTTATTACTACGATAAGGCAATACTGTATTGTACTTGTACTTGGCACACGTCTTACTCGTTCGAGTGCTAGAGCAGAAATGGCTAATTATTTTACAGTATAGTAATATTGGCAAATCTGTTGCATCAACCGAAGTTCCCAATCGCGTTATAACAGGTTAAGGCGGCAATTGGAGACCTTTTCCTTATATAATTGAATTTTCAAAGAAGCTGTAAGAAAAACTTTCTTGACGTTACTAATTAATTCATTTACTAATGGAAACTCGCACCCTATTTGCTCTGCTACTTTATTAATTCCATGTGTCAAACACGTTACATAAATTAAATTGTGATAATTTTTTTTTAATTTTGTACTCCTGTGAACTTCTTACTAGACACTATGTTAGACAAGAAGAAGTTTGTAAAAGTGTCTTGTATAAACCTGGTGATTGTTAAGATATTCGTTTGGTCAAGCTGCTTCGATAATATTAAATAGGAAATATCTGGATTATTTTCGGCTAATGGAGCAATCCTAGCATTTGTAGACTACGAAAAAGCTTTCGATACCATAGAACACACGGCCGTAATAAACGCAATGCAAAATTATAGAATAGACAGCAGATATATTACCTTAATAAAAGAAACTATGAACCAAGCTACAGCTACATACTACCTAAATGAAAATGAACACACGAACCCTGTACCATTAAACAGGGGAGTCAAACAGAGAGACACTTTATCACCCAAACTGTTCACCTTAGTTTTGGAGGACGTTTTTAAAAACGTAAATTGGAAATATAAGGGAATAAACATCAATGGCCGCTACCTCAGTAATCTACGATTGGGACTGGGAACTTATAACTAATGCGCGAGTAGTTAAAGGTTAACATGACTTTTGATGTAAAATAATTAGTAGAATCACGGCCCGTATATCTGATAGGAAGTAATATTTGTATTTTATATATCACTATCTATATACTGCCTTCACAATTGATTAAAAGTAATTGACTTGGCATGGTGCCATGTTAAATTATGTACTTCCTCCAGGATATCCATAACAGCTACTTGATGATATTTTTAAATTCTGCACAATCACAAAAAATAATTAAGCTTATTGTATGACATAAAGTATTTAATTTGTCGAAAAACTTAATTTCCTTCATGTAACTGGTACAATTTTCCGTTCATAAATTTTAAAGATAAGGTCTTGACGGACTTGAGCTGAAAATGTAATAAAATCATCCCTAATGCCAGAAAAGTGTTAAATGAGATAAGAAATGTTGTCGTCTTAAAGATAACCGGGATATATTAGTATCAAGGGTGAAAATGAAATGTCCGTTATTCCGATTATGAAAAACGATAAAAATCCAGGTACAATTTATGCCTTTTATTCTGAATAAAGTAAATGAAAGCTGAAATAAATGAATGGGGATAAAGAATTATAGATAATGTTGTTAACATGACGGGATATTGAAGTAAAAATTCAATGCCTCATCTAGGATCTTCAAACGTGGGATATACTATTAGATTTGCTTATAATATTTTCTTCACGAAATCCGAGGCAGTTTGTGTGTAAATTGCACAAATGGTATGTGGTTATTATTATTTAATCTCATGGTTTTAATTAGAAGTACACATACCCAAACTTATATGGAATCACCCAGTATTTCCGATTTTGTAAAGTATTACTATTTTGTTTTAATGAAAAATGAACTACATTTTATACTAAACGAGTTTAACTAGTATAAAAAAAACAATTAAAAAATGTTACAAATGCTTAAAATTAACAAAAACGCAAAAAAATACGAACAAATGAGAACATTGCAATAGTTGACTAAAGAAAGATACAGTCTTGTTGTCTGCTGTCCACAATAGTCATTGTTGCTACCTCTAGCTCTAATACAAGCTTCAATCCGACAGGGAATGCTTCTAATCAAATCGTCAACTTGTTCTTGAGGTAAGTTTGCCCATTCTTCTAGAGCAGCTTGAATGAGCTGATCCGTATTACCTGGATTATCCCTTCGAGCCCTAATCCTTCTTTTAATGAGGCTCCACACATGCTCAATGGGAATAATAACAGGTGAGCCGGCAGGCCACCTCAGAACAGTGGAATCTTTACTGCACCTCGCCACAGCATAACTATGAGTTCAAGTACCAAATCGACATACCGACGATCCGTTAAACTTTGCCGTAAGGGACGCAAAGGTGTTTTTTTTTTAAATAATTGATAGATTCGACCGTTACTTGATGGAAATTCATTTTATGTAACAATAAAACACTGAAAACTTTTATTTTAAACTTCCACAAAATTTATTTTAACTCTTATCACTACAGCTGTTTCGGCTGATTGCCTTTCTCAAGTGATCTATTTTTGGCTTGGGTTTACAATTTATAGTCTCTAATGAAATAGGTTGAGGAGGGGAGAACTGTTTGTCTCAAGTTGGTCATTCAGAATTATATCTGTGTTTTTTAATTTGTTGATTTCCATAGATTCTAACAAAGATAGCTTAAGGCCTTTATTTTGAATGTGAAGAATTTTAAATTTGTCATTAAAAGAATGATTATGATCTAGAAGGTGAAGTGCGTATGTCGAATCTGTTTTTCTATTATTGAAAGCCCTTTTATGTTCTGCTATTCGTTTATTAAAGTTTCTACCAGTTTGACCGATGTAAGTTTTTGGGCAGTCGCCACATTGAAGTTTGTACACACCACTATTTAAGTGTTTTTTATTTTGGCTCTTGTTATTTTTAATATATTTGCCTAGGTTGTTAATTGTTAGGTTGTATCAAAAACTACACTAGAAAGCCCTGAAATTAGTATTTCCACCACCAGAGAAAAAACCCAGTACCTTCTGCTCGATTACATATACAGGCAAAATAACAACAAAAATTGCCAAACACATAAAAAAGAAAGGAATAACACCAGCTTTCCGAACAAATAACAACCTAGGCAAATATATTAAAAATAACAAGAGCCAAAATAAAAAACACTTAAATAGTGGTGTGTACAAACTTCAATGTGGCGACTGCCCAAAAACTTACATCGGTCAAACTGGTAGAAACTTTAATAAACGAATAGCAGAACATAAAAGGGCTTTCAATAATAGAAAAACAGATTCGACATACGCACTTCACCTTCTAGATCATAATCATTCTTTTAATGACAAATTTAAAATCTTCACATTCAAAATAAAGGCCTTAAGCTATCTTTGTTAGAATCTATGGAAATCAACAAATTAAAAAACACAGATATAATTCTGAATGACCAACTTGAGACAAACAGTTCTCCCCTCCTCAACCTATTTCATTAGAGACTATAAATTTGTAAACCCAAGCCAAAAATAGATCACTTGAGAAAGGCAATCAGCCGAAACAGCTGTAGTGATAAGAGTTAAAATAAATTTTGTGGAAGTTTGAAAACAAAGTTTTCAGTGTTATATTGTTACACAAATAATATATTACGCGAAAACATGTAAACGATAACTGCCTACCAGTAAAGTATCTCCAGATCTTCGTTTTTGTCGGATAGATATGACAGTTGCTAATAGATGACGCGATAATACAGATTTTGTCATTATATTAAATAGGAGATTAGAAACTTTGATGCTCACAATTACCCGATGCGAACCATTAGTCGACATATACATTATTATATTAGGTAATGCACGAATAAATAATACATATACACAGAACAATCACAATTTGATATCATCCTGAGAGTGTCACCCCCATAATTACCATGGCTATACGTCTACAAGATCAAGTAAGTCAGTGGAAATCGAAACGTGAAAAAAAATTATTTATAAAATTAGTTTTGCATACAATCAATTGTGTCTTAATTCTATATAAACATAATAATTTAACTTAGAAACGCCACATGAACATAGTTTCAACCTTTTTAATATCACTTTTATTATTACTTCTTGTATATTTTATCTGTTTTATTTTGTTTTATATTATTTTTATTAGTGTGTAATAGATTCAAGATAAAATTTAAAACTAGGACTTAAATTTATGGTTATTAAAATTTGAAAGTTATATAAAATTCAGTTAAAAAAATAAATAAATAAATAATTTATTTTTTATGTAAACTCTATATGTTATTCGTCCTGATAACAAATGACATAATAAAAATGTTTTATCCCGTTATTTTATAAATATCCTACTTAACTTATCCCTACACAAATGTACTCTACACAAAAACCGTTTTTAGAGCTTAGCTCCGCCACAAAAGATGGCTATTTTAATCCGAACAAACTCTTTAAATAGAAAATCCCTGAACGAGCAGAAAACGTGATTAAAAACACCGTATTGCGTTCTTTTAACGTAGACACCATCAAAGACCAGAAGCTGCAGTAAAGAGAGGAAGAGGCACTTAGATTATCGACGGCAACAAAAGCACTCCTCAGCATCTGGGTTGCGCTAAGGTTGCAAAGTAATTGGCTGTGATGCAGCTTCCCAGCCCTGGATTCGTGTACTAACCGCAATTTGACTATTCAGCAAGCAGACAACAGAAACACTTAGTCTTCGAGCGGGAACAATTAAGTACTTAACACTCAAAATGAAATCCTCTTAACTGCCAAACCTTTTAATATCCCTGGGAAAACTATTATTTCAAATAGAAATAGTGAAAAGTGGAAATTTTGTAATTTGACTTTTATGTGTTGCAGCAGATGTTGATATTCTGTATCTGATCTTATCTTTACTTGTGTTTTAAGAGTAATATTAAACATTTGTACACAATATTTAATTCTAATTTTATGCTATACCAATTGTTTTCTCGAAATAAAATATCGAAATACAGGGACGTCTCTAAGCGTTAGCAATATATAAAGTTATACAATTTTTGTACAAAAAATATACTATTATAGTATGTGGCATGCAAAAATGACTATTCTTTTGATAGTCAATTACATTGACGAAAGTTTCGGATCTACAAGTATTTTTTATCATTAATTCTTCTCTTTTAAGAGGCCAGTTGAAATTCATGATTTGTTATGTATTTATTAATCGTTACTTTTACATCTAAGATAGTTAAAATGTAACCCTTCGAGGCTCAATTTGTAACATCCCAACGTTGAGCTGCTGTTGTCAACTTGTAACCGCAAACCTTAGTTTGCTGCTACAACCTGACTAACATCACTAACAACGTTGGAGCGACAAATCGTTTCCTGTTGGGACCAATTTTTAACGCCATAACCCCTAATGTATCAATTGCAAAATTGCTACATTAGACGTTATGCGAAACACTCCCTGGCTAGCTCACTCAGGACGTGAATATGGCCTACTCTGGAGCAACACACACAAACAAGTAAAAAGAAGAAACAATACACAGTTAAATTAACACATGTTTATTAAAATATAAAAAAAAACAGAAAAATAAATGTTTAAATATAGTATTGAATTTAAATAAAAATTATTCAACTTCTTGCCACAGTGTTACATTATATTAAAGAACAATGTTTGTCACCAAATCCTAGGTTTTATCCTGGTCTTTTCTGCTATGGTTGTTAGCAAGCCATGTTGTTAGTTGTGGATTTTCTTGCCCCGGAGTCAACTCTCCTATCGGAATGATGGTGCCACTCTCAGGCCGGTTGGTCTTCTGGATGTTAAAAGAATTTGACCCGCACCTGAGAAATGTATCCCGGAGGTTGACTAAAATGAAGAAAAACACACTTTGCTTCAGAAAATGGTGAAACCAAAATGAGAGACCTTGCTTGGGGGATGAAAAGGTGACCAATCAAATTTAACAAAATTTTATCATTATTCACCCAAGCAAGTCGAGAAACAATTCTTATTTATGTACTTATCATAGGCAAATAAGTAAAAGTAAGGATATATATATATATATATATATATATAAGCAATATATGTTAAATATACTATTTTTACAACTGAAATATTCTAATATTAATTAAAAAAGTGAATTCGGTAAAAATGACAAGATATATTTATTGAAAAGCTAGATAATTTAGAATTTAGAAACATTTCTATATAGAAATGGTAGTTTGTCAAAAGTTAATTATTATTAAAATCAAAAGATATTATTAAGGATTTAAAATTAATATTTAAAACTATAAAAATATTCGTAAAACTTTTACATACTATATTAAAGAAACTATATATTTCTTATCGCTAGTTTTTTATATAAAATAAAAACATAAGAAATATCCACAAAATATGTATCTACTTACATGTCATACCATAATCATAAATAATGAGCTTAGAATTTTCAAAGTTAAAATTATAAAAAGATTTTTATACAACAGGTAGAATCAAAAAATCGATAAAATATATTATACTCTTACCTCCTTAATCAGGAGACGACACAACAATTGGTTATTATACTTTTACAGAAGTCATGAAGAAAATCGACATTTTTAGAAAATAGAAGCCATTATATCGACTTTTGTATCGAACGGGAAGGGGGAAATGTCAACAGCATTGAACTAAACAGAGAATAAAGATGGCACCTCTCGTTCCAAAGTAACAGAAATAGAGATGAAAATAAAATTCACTCTTTAGAAACTTGAGTAAAAGATAAAAATGATGATTATTAAGAAAATAGGAGAGGTAGATACTGAAATATATATATATATTATATATATATATATATATATATATATATATATATATATATATATATATATATATATATATATATAAAGAAGATAGATTTGGACGCCAACTGGTTTTTATACCAAATACCAGTAAAAATGAAAAGAGAATAATGAATCAATTAAGTAACGACATAATTCTGATACAATCTATATCCGAGAAAATATATAGAAAAATAAGAGATACAATGGAGGATATAGAAGAATATGAATTATGACAGAAGATATGGAAATTGGAGAATAGAATTAACGAAATATATTAACATAAGAAAGAAAGCAGGCAATGTAGC
>OU898280.1:119190756-119207756 GCA_918026665.1 Diabrotica balteata
ATCATGATCAACAAACGATTTCAGAATTCCGTAAAATCCGTAAAAACATATCACATGAATCATATAACATGAAACAAAGTTTCAAACTCCACATAAAAAAGTCCACAAAAGAAAAGCGCAAAAACGTCTGGACATCCAGAAGTTGAAAGATAAAACCACAAGAGACGCAGTCAAAGAGGAGATCAACAACAAAATAAACAGCGTGGTAATCTCATATATTAATCAAGAAAACAAGTGTAGATGTGGATGATATGTGGAATAAAATCAAAAATATTTGTAATTCAGTGGTAGATAATCTTAAACTAGAAAACAATATAAAGAAA
Source organism: Diabrotica balteata (assembly GCA_918026665.1). Taxonomy (NCBI): domain Eukaryota; kingdom Metazoa; phylum Arthropoda; class Insecta; order Coleoptera; family Chrysomelidae; genus Diabrotica; species Diabrotica balteata. Next base: position 119,191,080 of record OU898280.1, read on the forward strand.
CGGCCGTGGATGAGGCAAGAAATATCAGAGCTAATGGAAAAACGAAAAAAACACAGAAATAAGAACAAAAAAGTACAAAGAAATAAACAAAATCATAAGAAAAGGTTTAAAGAAGCAAAAGAATCATGGCTACAAGATCAATGCATAGACATAGAATCCCTAGAACAGAAGCATGACACTTTTAACCTACATAAAAAGATCAAAAACTTAACGAGAGGAAACAGATCACGAAGTCATAACTTAATACTAGATGAGCACAACATTCTGCTCTACGTAAATGAGAGAATACTTGAGATAGGCAATACATGAAAGAATTATCCAAGGAAGAGCAAGAGACAGAAGTGAGTGTTTCTGGATGTTCAGGACCAGCCATAACGTTCAGTAAAGTAACATATGCAATAAAAAGACTAAAAACCAACAAAGCACCTGAACCTGATAACATACAAGCTGAAATATTAAAACTGTTTGAAAACAACAACTCAAACTCCTAACGAGTCTACTGAACAAAATCTATGAAACTGCAGAATTTCCTACAGATTGGCTAGTTTCCACCTTCATCTCTCTCCCCAAAAAGGCAAATGCCACCAGATGCTCTGATTATCATAGAATTATAAGCTTAATGAGCCATGCACTCAAAATCCTTCTTTCTGTTATTCACTCTCGCATATATAGAAAACTTAAAGAAAACATTAGCAGTGTTCAGTTTGGGTTTGAAGTGGACTGGGAACGCGAAAGGCACTATTTTTTATATAAGTATTAATACAAAGGACTCGAGACGTAAATTGCGAAGTCTACGCATGTTTTATATATTTTGAAAAAGCATTTGACAAGGTGCATCATTAAAAATTATTTCAGATACTGAAAGAATTTTTGATGACAAAGATTTACGACTAATTAAAAATTAATACTTACAGCAAAGGGCAACTGTACGAGTAGACAACGAAATCTCACAAGAATTACGATAAAACGGGAAGTAGGTCAGGGCTGCATTTTGTCACCGACGTTGTTCAATACTTACTCGGAAATGCTGTTCAGGGAAGCTATTGATGGTTTAAGAAAAGGTATAAAAATCAATGGTGAAATCATAAACAATTTAAGATATGCGGACAATACGGTTTTGATTGGTGATAATGATTGAGGATTTGCATACATTAATAGACCGTGAATGCTTCACAGCTAATAATGAACCCTTAAAAATAGTCAACAAAATTATATATCTTGGATGCAGCCTAAATAAGGAATGGTACCACTCACAGGAAATAAGATGTCGTATAGAAAAGGCGAGAGCTGTCTTTAATCACCTTAGAAAGATTTTGTGTAATATGCACCTGAACATTGATATAAGAACACGGGTCTTGAGATGCTATGTATTTTATACCCTTTTTTATGAAGTCTAAGCCTGGACCTTGACGGAGGCAACATCCAAACGATTAGAAGTCTTCGAAATGTGGTACTACCGCCGCATGCTCAGAATTTTCTATATCCATCTATCCATGTTACAAACAACACCGTAATCCAACGTATGAATAAAGATCTGGAAATTATGCGTATCGTGAAAATCAGAAAGACAACATACTTAGGGCATGTGATGCGCAATGGGAAGTATTAACTAATTCCACTAATTTTACAAGCAAGATAGAACGCAAAAGATCTCAAGAACGCAGAAGGACATCGTGATTGAAGAACATCAGACAGTGGACAGAAATGACCACCATACATCTATTTAGAGCAGCTGTCAACAAAGTTGTATGGTCAAACGTGATTGCCAACATGCACAGGCACAACAGGCACCAAAAGAAGAAGAATAAGAAGGATTGAGTTTTCGAATTCTTCTAAGGATAAAAAATACTGGATTAATACAATCTAGTATGAAATAATTGGAACCATTGGTTGTAGTAATTTAGTTTCTCTCACTTTTATGGAGCAAAGTAAGACCACATGTTGCGTCATAAGATAGTGTAAGATGGTGTAGCTTCCTATCACGTTATATGAAATAGCTATTTGTAGCTGGAAGTTTTAACCTTACCAGCCCATGGTTTTGAAGCTACAGGTTAGTGACTTCATTATTTTAAGTTTCATGTGAAATGGAATATGGCGTTTTTCATCTTTAATTAATTTTTTTGGACAGAAAATGTAATATCTCTTTCCGTTACATTATACTATTCAATTAAACTAGTTACATTTGTATATTTTTAGCTTTGTCATTTAAATTTAATAAAAATTGTCCAATAGTTCCTTTAAATTTGTATAGACTTTTAGGACGTACTTGAATTTGAGGTTAATTTTTTTATATATTTTTTCTCTTGTATAAACCTACTTTTTATTTATTAGTAATTACTATTTGTATTAATTTTCTGACATATTGATTTTGTTAAATAATGTTTTGTTTTAAATGTATAAATTTATTTATATCCCAACACTCCTAAATCTACTTATTATTATTCCTTATTACTCTATATTATATATAAAATATACTGAGAATAACTCATCCTAGACCATAGTAGTTTTGAGTAATTTATATGAGTTATTTCAGAGAAGTCTTCTTCTAATCTCTATAATATTGTCGTTCAATTTTTTTGTGCGTGCTTATAGCCACAATATTTATTTTAAATCAAGGCACTAGGATATAGGTCGTCACAGAAAGTAGACAAATTTGATGTCTTTCAGTTCTTTTTTTATTAACATTCCCGACCTATTTGAGTAAGAGGATCAGTAAATTATTATCTAATGAAGTTATCACATAACACCCAAAAGTAGTTGTTTTTTCACAGATCCACCCGGGTCTACTTTTATGATGTACGAATACACAACTGGGGTTAAAAATTCAAATTCTAGACGTTTGCAGCGATACTGCCATCTCTGAGTTAGTACTAGTACTTACGTTTATCTACTACTAACTAGCTAATAGCTTCAGAAAAATACTACAGACATTAGAAATATTGATACGAAATTGTAGTACTGCGCACTTCGGTTGTTTTTCTTGGTAGTATATTAAGAGCACCTCTGCCCCTAAAAAAGACTCTAAAAAACCTTAAACAAAAATCTCCCTCATTTTCAATCAATCCTTACTCCACGTCAAATTCAAGAGTAAATGATCTGAGGCACTTGTGTATTATGTATAGCTTTATTTTTCAAATAAACTTGAGAATTCTTTGTGTAATTAAAATACCTTTATAACAGCGATATTTAATTCCAAATTATTATTGCTTGGTGATATGTATCGTATTTACCCTAAAACTTCACAACGCCAGAGCAGATATGTATATCTATTTTGGAGTTTCATACATTTATTTTGATTCTCATAATACTAGATTATTTGATTATCATACAACGGCATTATTTTCGCTCGTGGATATCGATTTATTTGTATACGTATTTGTGTTGTATAATCCCACTCCCGAATGACATAGTGAATGAACACATTAAGTATACAAAAGCAGTGGCGACAAACTTTTTTACATTTATCTTTCATTTGTGGTTATCGATTTTATTTCGAATGTTTGGCATTTATAGCTTTCATATGTTGGTTGAAACGTAATTTTAATTATAATTAGCTAATTTAAGTACAGATTTTATACGCTGGAATGCATAAGTTCAAAATTGTTTTGTGTCGTGGTTCTTTGACCTCGGTATATACACTATTAGAAATGTTCGAAATTCAAAACGTAGTTAACCTCGTAAATACGCATGCTCGAAAAAAAAACTGATAGAAGAAGGTGATACACTTTTAAAAGTGAATTTAAAAAAAATGTTAAAAACGACTTGAAACTGAACATAAATATTACCTTACTATAAAATATTAAGAACGATTGTTCACAAAAAAAAAATAAAAGTATTAAAGCTATTTTGTCATCGCAAAAACTAGTTCGTCTCTGTCTCGCTACTATAACGCACTGAAGACAACTGCATGTTTTTAGTAATGCCTGATAACATTGTTTCGTTCGTAGATCGACGTCACTAACTGATTACGTCAGGTCCACTACATTATGAATTATTAATTTTTACAAGCAAATTTTTAACAATCTTACAGTTCTACAGACCCAATAATTACTCATCGCTTTAACACTGCCGCCAAGTGCTCGGTCAGAACTGACCAATGAACCTTTTTGGCGCGCATCGCCCCGCCCACCTTATCTTTTTGTAATTTCCCATTTGTCATTTGGCTTGGAATCTTGTAAAATATTATGTATAAATATTAGTTGAATTCCAAGCTAAAAACACTTCACTTCCAGTCTGAGTGAAGTCTACCTTGGTCTCTCCTAGAGCCCTAAACTCTAGGGAGCCGCTTTGCGGGGTTCTGCCTCCAACTTTTACCTTAGACTCTAAGGTTTGTTTTGTCTACTGCAAAACTGTGATTTTATTTTACTTTTTCGGTGCCAGTGCACACAAGAAAACTGTATATTGTTCATGTAAGAAAATCTACGTTCCCTTTTCAAGACACAGTCTATAAGAAATTGACTAGTGCAGAGCGTTCGGCGAATGGATTTTATTTTTTAATAAATCATTCAGTTAAAACAATAACATCGCAATTTTGTTAGATTGGACTAGATTAGATGAAGTCGTTAAGGCCCTGCAGCCTCAACGCACTTCGACCTATAGATACATTTTGTACATACCGGAATCTAGTTAAACTCTAGGATTCCAACACTTGTTATCGAGTTGATTAGCTTTCTAGGTGACTTGTTTTCTATGTCAGAGGAAGCTAGACTGACCTCTACTAGGAATTGTAGTCGTTAGCAGAACAGTGCTAAGCAGTAGCATACTATGTTTCTGTCGTTCTTTTCGTTGTCACAAAAACAACAGTTCTCTTATCTGATTTACTAATTTTTTTAAAATAATATCTCAGGTAGCAGTGACCTATTACAAGGCCGTTGACCATTTTGTGATCTTTTTTACTCATTTTGAAATGGCGGTTTATTGCATTGGGCGACATTTTTATAAGCTTTCTTGCTTGTATTTGTCCTGGTGCGTTAGACCAGTCTATTTTTAGTTGATTGAGTTCTCATCCTGCTAATGGCTGGTGCCTTTTTGATAGTCCACACAAGAGTTTAGGGTATTATCCTGCCGTAGGCTATTATCCTCTTCTTTTTGCGAGACTGTCATCATCCTTATTTCCTGAAATTCACTTGTGCCCTGGCACCTAGATCAAAGATACTTTGTTGCGTTTTGCTAGCTTCTTGAGGAACTCTTTAAAGTCCCAAACCAACTTTGAATCAAAAGTAAATGGCTTTAGAGCCTTTAAGGCAGCTTGTCTTTCTGATTAGATAAAAATTATTGTCCTACGAGTGTTTCGGTTAAGACATTCTTTGGCACTAATATCTATAGAATGTATTTCTGGTTGAAATATAGTTAAGGCGTTTCCAATAGATTTGGATAGCCTGAAATTGGACCCAGTATTTTCCACTCCTGCCCTTTCATCTATCTTAGATCCATCCATATACCATATGAATGAACTTTCTTCCTGTATCGATTCAACTTCCTCACAAATTTGATGGTTTTTTATGACCACTTCAAATAGGTGTTTCGAAGTCGAATTTGACTGGCATAGCAACTGTTGATCTGTCCTTACAATTCAATAATTTTTTTTAAGATTTTTGGGTCACCAACTAGATGTCCAGGTTTTACTATTTGTGTCTATTGCAGTTTTAAGATGCTATTTACTGCCTTCATTCTTTTGCAGAACTTGCAAGGGTAGCAGGCTTAGCATTATCTCTAGAGCTACAGTCGGAGATGTTGACATTGTCCCTGTAAATCCCAGACCAGCTAGTTATGTCGAGCGTTGTATTAAATTCCTCCATTGCGCTTTCAAGACACTTTTTATAATTTTGCCAATTGGTCTGTTTTGGGACTCAATATTCCTTAACGCTCTCCTCAGATGCCCCCAAGTCAAACCTCACCTTTTTATGATTCGAAATTGATACGTCATTCAAGACATGTCAATTTTATATTTAATTTGCTATAAACAAACTAGTTCTAAATCTTTCAAGGCATTCGTCCTGGTTTATGTAAATATTTCTTCGATAATTCCAAAATATTACTTTTATAGTTTAAATATAGTAATTATGCCTCTACTTTGTCGGCGAAGTTTAGAAGAAGTTAGGTTAGCCATAGAAAGTCTTTCTTCTTAAATTATTTCCACACAGTCTCACTTTATTTAAAATTAAATGGTGTTATCATATTGAATAGGTTGTCGTCAAAAAATAGCCTGAAAAGCTGTAATGGCGTGCAATTTTGTTTAGGTCCGATTTCTGGTTTCCAGTAAACAGCTTTATGATGCCGGTACAGATCACCTATAAGCCATTTTTCTTCTTTGTGTAATGTAGCAAGAGGTGCGTCGTCGTTGTCGGAATCCGACTCTTCTGCAGTCTGGTCTTGATTGTCGAAAATAACCTCACGTCATTTCTTAGCTATCTTGCTAGTAAATGGTCTATCGTTGTGATATCCTTGTCTCCTGAATCGTAATTTGATATATTATTATTTGCATTGTCTGGAGGAAAAATAATTATACCATCAGGAGGCGTTGGAATGTCATCTGTCTCAAGTTCTGCAATTAACTCATGCAATTTTAACGATTTCCTAAAACATAACCATTTTGTAGTGCTTATTACTACTGTCCTCTTAAAAGAACACAACAAAAATGGCCATACACAAGAAAGTAACAAAAACTCAAAGTAATATTCTCACTATAATTACACGTAAGTAAAACAATGACTAGCAAATCATGTAAAACGCCCATATTTGATTTGTAATTAAAAAAACTTACCTTTAATTAGCAACATTCATGTTTAACTAAAAAAGAAAACAAAACAATGCTATGCCTGTACGGAAACAAACTATTAAAGCGAGTAAGTGATGAAATATCTTTATCAATATGTTTGACAGTAAATTTCACAGGCGCCATCTATCATAGTAAGTTTAAGTTATCAATTTATGGGAAATCGATCAAGTGCTTTTTAAAAGGACAGTAGTAGTACGTGGGTTAACGTGGTGGTACAACCGATGCGGGCGTAATTCGCAAAAGCTTTCTAGATACTTCTAGGTCCATCTTTTGCTTATGTTAGTTTCTTACAAATTACGTCTGGCTACAAAATTACAAAATGTGGATCAAGAAAATATATCAGCGGTACTTCACCAGAAATGCATTCATGAGGCTGCAAGTGAATCTTTGGGTTATAAAGGCAAACATGGAACAAAAAAATCAAGAATGGTGGTCGGAGAATATGCAATCGTTAGTCAACAAGAAGAAAACTGCTTATAAATAATGGATGTAAGCAGAAAGACGAGAAAAGAGGAAGATAATAAGATATATCAAAAATTAAATCGAGATGTAAAAAGAAAAGTAGTGAAAAGTAAAAATGAGATGTGGGATCGAAGATGTGCAGAGGTGGATAGGTATATGGGTGAAACAAGAGTTGGGCAAGCTTGGAAGGTGATAAAGTCTCTCCGCAGGGAAGGAAAGGAAAAATCTAATTTACAGTTAATAGATCTGAAACAGTGGAAACACCATTATGAGGTCTTACTGACAGACGATAGATGTAAATTCCAAGAAATCGAAATCGAAGAAATATTCAAACACACAAATAATTGAGATAACAACCGGAGAGTTAAACCATGCTCTCAAAAGATCAAAAAAACGGTAAAGCAGCAGGACCTAAAGACATCCCAATTGATTTGGTAAAATATGGACCAAAAATATTACATGAGATATTGGTTCAACTATTTAACAAATGCTTGAAAGGACAAAATAACCCTGATACAATAAAGACGGTTGTATAGGACCTTAACGAATACCTTATTGTGATCAATAAAACAAACACAGAGTGGTTGGTTTATATCCATACATTTTTGCATGGGGACGTTAAATCCAAATAATTCCTCTCGTGTATCCATGGCATTCCTAAATCCAAATGGGTTTCAGTGATGTCTTGTTCCATTATTCTAAAAATTCTTAAATGGATGATTTTTAAGAATATTTTTAGTGTGTGACTGGTTAGACTAATTAAACGGTGGTCATTACATTCTCTTGCATAAGGTTTTTTTGGTAATGTAATTCGTAAGTTATATACTTGGAGATCACCAGGAGACCGTCCAAATCGAATAATTAGAAACCAAATTGACTACGTCTTAATAAACAGAAGATTTCGTAACGCTATCAAAAGAATCGCAGCATATCCAGGTGCTGATATTGCATCCGATCATAATCCGCTAATAGCAGATGTGAGGTTAAAACTAGCAAAAATTAAGAGAACAAATACAAATACCAGCACACCTATAAATACAAGAGAACTGATGAGAGACGAAAATCTGAAGAAGAGTTATGCGAATCAAATTAATGAAAGAATGCGAGTAATAGAACAAAATTATGATATCGAAGAGATGGTCAATGATATTAAAGGAACGATTCTGGCAGTAAACAGAGAAGTTAAAACACAGATCAGAAAGATAAAGCATAACGAATGGATGACGGACGAAATTATGGATCTAATGGAAAAGCGAAGGCAACATAAACAACAACGTAATCAAGACAAATACAAACAGATACACAAAGAAATCCGTCAGAAAATTAAGAAAGCAAAAGAACGTTGGATGGTGGAAAGGTGCAACGAAATAGAACAATTGCAGGAAAAAGGAGATAGTTTTGGACTACATAAGAAGATCAAAGAAATATCGAATATACACAAAAGCCACCACAGAACAAGAATACGCAACGACAGAAACGAATACATAGAGTCAGAAGAAGAGATAGCAATGGCGTGGAAAGAATACGCAGAAAGCCTTTTTAATGACGAAAGACCAACACAACCAACGCGCAAACTTCCTTCCGAAAACTTATCAGGGCCATCAATAATGCGAAGTGAAATAGAATATGCAGTTAGAACCACAAAGATGCATAAAGCAACAGGTCCAGATGAAATTAATATAGAAGCAATAAAACTACTAGACGAGGAGAATATCGAAATCTTGGTAAGGCTGTTCAATAGAATTTATGATACTGGTTACATTCCGCGAGAATGGCTGCAGTCATCCTTTGTGATGATCCCAAAAACAGCTAATGCCACAAAATGCAATGAACACCGCTTAATCAGTTTAATGAGTCACTTGTTGAAACTCTTCCTTAGGATATTACACTCAAGAATGTATAAGATACTAGAAGAACTTAGCGGGTCAACACAATTCGGTTTTAAGGGAGGACTAGGAACAAGAGAGGCAATTTTATGTTTGAACACCTTAATACAAAACTGCTTAGATCAACGAAAAGATGTCTACCTCACCTTCATCGACTACGAGAAGGCATTTGACAATGTTAAACATGATATCATGATGGAACTACTACATAGGGCCAACATTGACCAGAAGGAGATCAGAATTATTCAGAATCTATACTGGAACCAAATGGCAAAGGTGAGGATTGATCAAGACCAATATACGGATGAATTTGAAATCCGGAAAGGTGTCCGCCAAGGCTGCATACTCTCTCCGATGCTTTTTAATTTATATGTTGAAAATATATTTGCGGAAGCATTAGAAGATACGGAATTAGGCATTAAGGTGAACGGCATACCAATTAGCAACCTACGCTATGCGGACGACACAGTGATTATAACTGATAATTTGGAAGATCAGCAGTTATTACTTGATAGGGTGAATAGCATAGGTAAAAAATATGGCCTCAAAATCAACATTTTGAAAACGAAATATATGGTCATTAGCAGAAACCCTCCAGAAAACCCGATATTATGCATAGGTGACAATCGTATAAATCGCGTGAAAACTTTTAAATACCTTGGCACCACAATCAATGACCAATCGGATCCACAACACGAGATAAAAACCCGAATACAAATGGCAAGACAAGCTTTTGTGAAATTCAGACCGCTCCTATGTAATCAACACCTAAACTTCGAAATACGCTACAGAATGGTCAAGTGCTACATATGGTCCATCTTGCTTTATGGCATGGAAACGTGGACTTTGAAAAAAACATCTATCAACAAACTTGAAGCATTTGAAATGTGGTCATTGAGAAGAATGATGCGCATACCTTGGGTGGATAGAGTTCGAAACGATGACGTCCTTAATAGAGCCGGCGTGGAAAGAGAACTCTTTGAATTAATTAAAAAACGCAAGATTGGTTACCTTGGGCACATATTGAGAGGAGCAAAATATGAAATACCACAGTTAATCCTACAAGGGAAGATCGAAGGTAGGAGAGGAGCCGGCCGCAAACAATTGTCCTGGTTAAGGAATATTAAAGAATGGACAGGAATACACAATACAGGTGAGCTGTGTCACGCCGCCAAGAACAGAATTCTAGTAATGAGATAGTCGCCTACGCACTTTGGTGTATGGCATGTTAAGAAGAAGAAGGAGCCAATCTCTCGGAATAATACCCACATTATAATATATAATATATATATATATATATATATATATATATATATATACATATATATATATATATATATATATATATAATATATATATATATAATATATATATATAGTATAAGTCTACTAATACATTGATCTGATCTTCTGATATTAATTTAATTATTTCAGTTGGATTGTGTCCGGCCCCGCAGTTTTATTAGATTTTGCCAGATTTATTGCATGTATTATTTCAACCTTAGTTATATTTGGACCTATATCATGTTCCTCACAATCGTTCATGCTATATTGTTGTGTCCTGTCGTCCTTAAACAATTCTTGGACGTATTGTGTCCATCTATTTAGTTTGCCTTGGATATCAGATAATATTTTACCATTCGTATCAACCAGGGTGTTACTATTGTTGGACCGTCTTATACCTGCTAATTCTTTAGCATTGCTCTATGGAAGATCCATAGAGCAACTAAAATATATAAAGACTTTTAGAGTCTTCTTCCTTGCATTCCACCGGTCTATCATGAATTCTAAACAAACCTGAAGACAAATGTGGAGGTAATGATATTGGATCAGAAAGAGATAATAGGTGACACAAGTAAAAGTTTTATGATTTTTCGTACAAGCTGAATATTTGACATAGTGGCCCAACTGACTATTTTTTGTATAAGAAAAGATTTCTTTGTTACTATTTTGCTCATTCCACTTATATAGTTATGTATAAGGTTCGACGAATGTTTTTGTAACTAAATAGAATAATACTGGTTAATAAAAACAACTGGTTCCATTTTTAGCTTAATTCTTTAGTTGCCGATATATCAAAACACCAATTTTACACTTAGGCTATGTGCTTCTGCGCGACTTAAATGATCTGAACATATTTCAGATGACTTTTAAATTTTTTTTCCTATTAATTATGCAATGGTGAATACACTGAAGTCACCACTCACTGAATAGTTCCATTTTTTTTATACAACAATATTATAGGCTATCATCCTTTTATGTTGTTTTTATAGTATAGTAAAAACGGGAATTAATTAAAATGTTTTAATACTAATTATACCAATCATACTAATCATACTAATTATCCCTTTAAATTAACCATCAATTCAAATCGTATTTATACATCTGACTAAAATATGAATTGTTTATAATTTCAATGTACAAAAGCCATGTTCATGGTGAAAGAAATACTTTATTTTGCGCATCCCAACCACTTGCTTAACAAATTAAGGCAGTTACCCTTTGGAGTAGCATTTTATGTTCGAAGCCGTGCTCACTACATTTGAAACCGTACAGGTACGAGTAGATTGCAATTTCAGAGTAAAAACGTAAACTGGATAACACGAAATAATAAACTGTTCATTTTATTACACGGAACACTATTTTACAACAAGATAGATAGGATATTGTGTACCTAGTATATATAAACAAGTTGGTATATGTATTAGCGGATAACTTTAGTTAGTAAGATAAACTTGTTTATAAAAACAATAAATCAAAAATAATTTAATATCAAGTATAACAGCTGGGTTCACTAGACAAAAATATTTGTAGAAACTTACTATGCTCAATACACAGCTAAATTAAAAAAATTGAATAATTAAAAATGATAAGTGTTATGTTTCTTGATGTTTTAAGCCCAAATCTAAAGAAGTCGTATAAGGAAGATCTAAAACTATTTCCTTATGACATGTTCAAGTTAAAAATTGTATTTATATAGGAATAAACTATAATTAATTATGTCATAAATATTACGTTTTATGTTTATATTTGACTTGGAACTACGAATATAAATGGAAGACTACTAAATAATTACATAGATATAAATGATGACATCATGGCAATGAGACCCATTGAACAAGCAGGATTTTTGGGATCGAGACAACACACTTTTCAGGAAATGGACTTCCCACCCATATCGATATTGTAGTTGCTAGTAACATAGGACCCCAAAAAGAAATTCAAACATTAAATAATGGAATAGCAGAACACCACCTCATACTACTTAAGATGAGGACATGAGAAATTATAAGAGGCTTGTGAACACTAAAATAAACAATGTCCCAGTGATAAAAACCCATAAGAAATAGAGAAGAGAGTCCTAGAGTTTGAGAACATCAAACAGGAAGCACTCGGGAACAGCACTACAAAAGAGGAAACAGAAATACATATAGGAAGGTTTATAGACATAAACCAGAATATAAAGGACTTATTAAGGTAAAAGACCAGGGCCAAAAAGAGAGCTAAATGGACAAGGAACTGAAAGGACAAAACAGGGCAAATTGGCGCAACAGAGAAGTAAAAACGGTACTACAAACTCTAAGTTACAAAGTTTACTAAAAATGATAGAAAACCCATCTCACAATACATAGCGACAATGAAATTGTCTACTCCATTAAGAAAACAGCCGAGATGATTAGACACTGAGGATGTGTGCACCCTCGAGAAAGAGTTTACACCAAATTACTAGCCAGACAAAGATATAGATTTGATAGAAACTATCGAAAAATAACAAGAAAGATCCGCGGAAACAAACGACATAATTACTTCAATATCGCCAGAAGAGATAAACGAACTAATAGAAAACAGTTTGCCAAGAAAAGCAACTGGTCCAGATCAGATAACAAATAAAGCTATAAAATACTTGCCGACGAGAGATCTAATATTTATAAAAAATATAGTAAATGCGATTCTAAGATATAGGCTCTTCCATAAACGATGAAAGGAAGCCCATATCATGATGATTTCGAAGCTAAAAAAGGACAACAAAATCGGCTAACCTATTTAGATGCACTTATTTTAATATCCATGCTTCCAAGCCATAAAAGAGAGTAGTGAATACGTAACACTGAAGCATTATTAGGCATAGTCCTAACCTTATATACCGACAACAAAAAACTTTTTAAATTTAACAAATGATGCACGTGCTATTTCAATGCGTGTCTTAATTTCTTTGTTTTAGTCTACATTTGATGTTATCAATGTTTCTTGTAAGTATTTGTAGGTATCCAAACTCTCAATTACAGTATTTTTAACAATCAATTGGATGTTTGCATCTTCTGATTTAGTCATGATCATGTTTGGATTTTTTTTAATTCATCCCTAATCCGTATTCATGACAGCATTCATTAAGTGGTTGCATCACGTTCTGCAAATCATTGTTGTTATCCGTCATTATTACTGGATCGTCTGTAAATCGTAAGTATTCAAAACTTCTCCATGGATAGAATCGATAGATGCTATGGAATCTGAGAGCACTTCTTTAAATACCGCTTCACTGTAGGCATTGAAGAGTAGTTGGGACAGCACGCAACCCAGGCGGACTCTTTTCTGTATTTTGATATCTCAGTTTTCTGGTTGTCAACTCTTACATTGGCAGTTTGATTCCAATATAGATTAGATATAATTTTCATATAATTCATATCACGACTGTCAATATTTTTGCTTTTTAATATTCGCACCTCCAATGCAAGAGGGTCATAACCCAAAAAATTGATTTACCCGATTTAGTCTTTTTTCCGCTTGTCTTGTTTCATTTTATGTCGTGTAATAAGGCCATATCTCCAATTTCAATGAAAAATGAAATTATTTTAGATAATTTTCTTATTGATTTAATTTATTTTCACAAAATATAAAATGCAAGGTCGCATTTCAAGCTCCAGCGTTGTTGAACGGAAATGATTGGGTATCATTCTAGTACAATATAGAAACATTTCAAATTGTGACCCTATTGCACCATTGAAATGGTTTTCATTTTTCTGTTTACATACAATTGGGGTTAGTTTGTCAAACTAGAGTAGTTTCTGTAGTTCAGTGTGTGAAGTGAATTCATTTTTAAGTCATTATCATTTCTAGAGATGCAAAAATTGTTAGTATGGTTATAAAAGAGCAATACATGGAGAATAATAATGTTGGGCAGGGTATTTCTAATAAAAAATATGTTGTTATTCCACACAAAAATGTAAGTATATTTTTAAGATTCAGAAATTCTTGTAAGTTAAAAAATTTGTGGACGTCAAATTGATTCGAACGAGTACATACCGCTCTGTGAATCAGTGTAAAAATTTGCCGTTTATCACAGTAAATACCAGTTTTTAAAAGAATATTACCATCAAAAAGTGATTAGTGATTGTTGTGTAGAGTTTTTAACGTGAAAAGCTGTAATATTATTCAGTAAGAAATTTATTATTAATACTTTTCTAACCAAAACATTCAGCTGTGTTGACATTTTTTTTTGCCATATTCGACATAAGTCAGTCCTATCAAGGACGGGCTCGTCGAAATTTTAGACAGGCAACCAGTAATACAGACATGCGTTACATTTGCTGCCTATCACTTGAAACTTTAATACAATAAAATCATAAATAGTTACTTTTGACTACATGAGTAACAACTTAAATCAATGTTCTCCTACAGTTAGCAACACCATGTCTGGAAACAACATCATCAGTAATAATCCAAACTCATATGCAACTGCTACGATGTCAAAACCCAAACCGAAATATCCCAAAAAAGATCAAGCAATATTAATACATGCTGAACCAAACTTAGTACTACTCGACTACGTCAAAGCCATAGGTAACATTGTTAGTCCCAAAAACATATGTTTCGCCTCAAGAATTTCCAATAATCGGATATGCATCTACTTAACAAACTCTGAACTCGTCGAACATATTTTAACAGAAAATCCTACGATTACAATCAACTCTGTAGAACTACCCGTAAGAAGACTGGTAACCCCAGCCAAGAGACTAATAATCTCTAACGTCTGTCCATCAATACCTCATGAAATTATAGAAAAACACCTTCAAGATCTAGGTCTTCAACTTGCTTCACCAGTGTCACACATCAAAGCTGGAATCCCCGGTGATGAATTCACGCATATTATGAGCTTCAGAAGACAGGTATACGTTACCCCAACTACAGATAGCCTTGAAATCGAAACATCATTAATAATTCCATTCGACAATAATTCATACAGAATATTTCTCTCTACTGACAAAATGGCATGTTTTCTATGCAAAAAACATGGACATACAGCAAATAACTGTCAAAATCCCCCTAGCAATCCTCTCCCAAATGAACAAACGTCCCCAGCTGAACCCATCCCTGCTACCTCAATATCAAACAATATGGCACCGCCAAACACAACACAAAATTCGGTTCTCAGTCAACAGATAAAAACTGTCGAGATATCCACCACTTCTATTGCCGCAAACAATGAATTTCTTCCTCCTACCACTGGTCAGAAACGAACTCGTTCTGACTTCAGCGATTCTACCTCCCAAGAAACATACACATCTACTAACTTACCCATCAAAGACATAAAAATGCCTTCACCCGATGCAAGCGTGCCCATAAAGCATAAAACTAAAAAACCCAAGAAAGTCGCACCCGATCAGTCTAAATTAACCGCCTCCTCTGTTCTCACAATTAATAATCTTTATCAAGAAAATCCAAACTTATTCTCCTTACCGGTTGAAAATTTTCTTGCCTTTCTGGAAAACTCATTCGGCAGTAATAACCCTCTACAAGAAGCACAGCAGTTCACTCAAAATGTTCGATCATTACTCGACGACATGTTTAGAATATACCCTTCACTGGAAGATAGAACAATTAAGAATAGATTCACAAGGATTTCTAAGAAAATTAAACAGCAACTTAATTTCGACAATTCAGAAATTGAAAGCACAACATCGCAATCTACAAATAATGATGAAGATTATCTCACCGACTCTTCTCTGACCTCTCAACGTTCTCAATGTTAAAAATATTTTACTTTCACGTTAGTGCAGTGGAACTGCGATGGGTTCTACCCTCGCTTAGAACGCTTACAACAATTAATCAATAATACAAAAGCAGATATTATCTGCCTTCAAGAAACCAATTTCAAGGAAACACATAGACGTGAACTTAAAAACTTTGAAGGTTACCATTTCCTTCGGCCTACGTTTACAAGAGCAAGTGGGGGAACATCTATCTTCGTGTCTAATGATTTATTCTCTATGCAATATATCCTAACCACCAATTTGGAGGCCATAGCAATAACTGTCTGGTGTCCCGACCAAATAACCATATGCAGTACATATATTCCACCTAATTATAACTTAACAGAAACCGAGTTAGATGACTTAATTCGCCAACTTCCCAGTCCTTTTATACTAGTTGGAGACTTTAACGCCCATAATACCATGTGGGGCTCAAAGAAAACATTTGGTAGAGGAAAAACCGTAGAGACCGTATTGAGTTGCAATAATACATGTCTGATGAATAGTGGAGCCAGTACATATTT